>PISX010001867.1:0-179182 GCA_004024625.1 Mellivora capensis | reverse complement strand
TCCCTCAACTCCCTTCTCCTCTCCATCTCCCCATGTCCTCCGTGTTATTTGTTATGCTCCGCAAATAAGTGAAACCATATGATAATTGACTCTCTCTGCTTGACTTATTTCACTCAGCACAATCTCTTCCAGTCCCGTCCATGTTGCTACAAAAGTCGGGTATTCATCCTTTCTGATGGAGGCATAATACTCCATAGTGATTATGGACCACATATTCTTTATCCATTCGTCCATTGAAGGGCATCTTGGTTCTTTCCACAGTTTGGCGACCGTGGCCATTGCTGCTATAAACATTGGGGTACAGATGGCCCTTCTTTTCACCACATCTGTATCTTTGGGGTTTCTATTTTTGAGAAAAGTTTAACTTCGGGATAATAAGGAAGGTCATGTTCTATGAATCTTAAGACTTGTGGACCTAACTAACAGAAGGAAAGCCTTTTAAAATATTGCTTAGCCACAAGGGCCCAGTGAGAAAACAGTTAAAGGAAGGGGTACATGCACCCCAGTGTTCATAGCAGCAATGTCCACAAAAGCAATCTCTTTTTCAAAGACTCATTTTTTAAAAATCTGGATGTCTAGTTATAACAAACCATATTAAAATAAACCATATTAAAAACAAACCATATTAAAATAAAATGGGGTAAAATATATAATTCTAGTCATAAATATGAAATTAAATATTAAGTTCTTATTCAACATAGAGATTTAAGTGTTATTTTTAATTTGCCTTGCTTATCTTTACAAATATTTAATAGTGATAGAAGTGTGTGTGTGATATCATTCAGTTCATTGTGATATCTAAATAAAAGAAAAGTATTCACTTATATGTATATTTGGATCATTTTAAGCATTTTGAATATATAAAAAAGAGCTCTGATACACACACACGCATATGCACATATATGCATGCTTTCTGTGAGATGGAAAGAGACAAAGTGAGAGAGAGAAAAGAGACAGACTTTTCCTTTCCTATTAGCTTTGAATGAAAATTATTTGACTTTCCTTTAGCTTCACATCATTTGAGTAAACAATTGAAAGGATGTACTGTCTTGTAAAATCAAATTATAAAAATATTCTAAATCCTGTTCGTCAAGTTACTAATTTTTGGATATTATTTTCAAATTTTTCATTATTTCATTTTGATTTGGATACACTAAATTTCAAAAAAATGAAATAACTTTAAAAGTTATTTATAGACACTTAAACAGAGGAAATCTCAGAACTGTACATCCCTCCCACTTCCCATGCCCCTTAAAACACCTCATAAAACAGCATGATATGATCTATCACATACATTCGCTCTTCTAATGATCTCTGCAATCCAAATTCATTTATTATTTATTTTTGATGAAATATTCAGATGGTCTGCTAATGTGCATGTTGGAGAAAAATAATGTACATTGAACATTTTAAAAAATTAAAGGATTTTTTAAAAATAAAAAACAAAATCAAGCTCTATTTGATTTTGAATTGTCCTCAACCTCTTCAAGAGGAATTGCTGACTGAACTCAGTGAGCTCAGTGAGAGCATGGCGGGCCTGTGAGCCAACACTTCTGGCAGCTATGGGATTCTTGCTCCACTGGAAACCCTACCACAGAGCAGCTATGGCAGGAATTAAGAGGACATCAAAACCTCAAACAAGCTACACTCCTTGTGGGTTTGGGGAGCAACAAGACACTTAAACATTCCTGGTATGGTTTCCTTGGAAACATAACAACAACTCTGTAATACTATGGGTTTCTGTTTTCTTAACCCTTCAGGCCATCGACTGAATGAAAACTTCCTTGAGGAAATATTTCAACTGACTAGGTGGACTGGAATAAATTAAACTCAATGATGTGTGGCCTCCTGACCCCGTTTTGTAGCCCAAGGAATGGAGCAAAGTGTTGGGGCGGGGAGAGTGAGGGGATAGAATGTGAAAGATGTACAAATTCCCCCTTGACTCCATGAGAGCTCACATCATAAGAGAGTTACATTGGCACCATTTAGAGGTGACTTGTATGGAAAAATAACAAACACACCAAGCAAATAAAAAGTTAAATTATCTTTGGAAGTCTCCCTCAAATATATTTAGTAAAGGGGAAAAATCCCAAACCCCAGTTGTATATAATCACATTGACTGAAATGACACAAAACAGCAAACAGCCTTTAGATTATGTGTATCTAGAATAATAGAAGGACTTAGGAAAATTTTATTAGGCCAATTTTATCTAGCTTATAACTCAAAGGAAGTAATTCAGAGCAATCATCTCAGTCAATTAGTTGAGAAAATGATGCACTTAGGAAAGGTCGAGATAGGAAAGATTATGTAGGGATGTTACAGTAACTAAATTTTTGAGTATGCAGTAAGAATCACAATTATTAAGAAGTTTAATTATTTAGCATACATTAAACAAAATAATTCTATTATAATAACTAGTATAATAGTAATGACTCTAGGAATAATAATAGAAAGTTTGGAAGAAGAAGAAATAGAATATTCTGTTAATTTAAAATATTCAAAATATTGGTGATACAACATCTGTGAGAATTTTTCTCAATTGAAATTATTCACTAAAAATGTCTGTTCAGGGCACCTGGGAGGCTCAGTCATTTCTTCTGCTCAGGTCATGATCTCAGGATCCTGGGATGGAGCCCCCATGTCAGGCTCCCTACTCAGGAAAGAGTCTGCTTCTCCCCCGACCTTGTCCCTCCCCCTAAATTATTTATAAATAAATAAATTTATTTGTAAATAAATAAGATAGTTTTAAAAATGTGATCTGACCTATAAACATAGATTACATTTTCATTATTTAGGAATACTGTGGAGCGATAGTAAATTAACACATACCACTCATTAGTGTTATTACTAATTCCTTCACCCAAGACTAATAGTCTTTATCAATCATCATATAATCAATTTAATTAAATTTATTTTTATTTATTTTATTCAAATACTAGTTTAATAAATAAATTACATTTAAAAAGCCTTCTATATATAGAATAGTTGATGCTTGGCAATCAACAAAATCAAGAATTCCATTAAATAGAATCGAATTTAATTGAATAGAATAGAGTTTGGCAGTAACTGGGTTCAAATTATTCAAGTTTAAAATACATAATCTATATAAAATTATTCAGGGATAGTTACAAGGTCACAACACTTGTGTTTTCTATAGAGTTTGACTACTACTAGTATCATTGTTAATAATTATGGTTGGTAATAATGGTAAATTTCTCTACTTCCCTAAATTATTCAAAAAGAAATTACATTTTCAGTGAAGCCTTTTTCATATTATTAAAAAAAATATTTACAGGCCAAATGATCTTTGTTATCAGAACACATTTTAAACACACACACACACACACACACACACACACATATATTTATATATATATATATATATAATATTTTAACTGTGGACTCACAAAAATTGAAATATGTGGGCATTCTATATAAACCATAACCCTCAACTTCCCATTTTACAACTTTAAACCTAGTCACACTGCCTGTGACCACTAGTAATGTGGCTTTTGTTCAGACAAAAAGATGGCAGAGTACCCCCTCCATGTTATCTTTTCAAATAGGCAGACCTTGCTATCTCATTGAGTGGTGCTCCAAATATTGTCATTAATGTCATGCTCAGGCTACTGACTTAGGAGGAATGTTGTCTCAAGGAAAGGCAGGCAAGAGGGGGACACATTTGGAGGGAGGGGTCTACATTTTACTGGAAAACTATTGGTAACGAAGTGCAAGTAATTTATCACTGATTTGATGCATGTAACAAATTTATTAACTTATTTGCAAGGAAAATAGGTAAATCACCCAGTTTTGAAACATTTCCTATCATTTCAGTCTCAGAAAGGATCATGGTTTGCATTTAACACCTGTTCCCTACCATATGGACCTCAACTTCTTCTTTGTACACCTGCCTCTCTTCCTTCTACTTAACATGAGAATTAAGATACTGAGACAGAATGAATAACTAAGACATAAAACATGCTATAGAATTCTGTGCCTACTTACAAAATAGTGCAATTCCATGGCAACTCTTTAAAACCCTTTAAGGAATTGCCGTTGAAGGAAGGAGAGAGATTTCTAGGCAATTACCTAAATGTTACACTATATAGGCCAAACTTTTTTTTTTTTTTCGGAAGGGAAAGAAAAAAAAAAGCTTAGATAGAATAATGAAGGACAATAACGTGATAATGTTCTTCATGAAAATCAAGTCAAGAAAATCAAGATCAGGAAAGTAACAGCATAGGCTTCTAGAAATCATGGAGGTATCTATGCCACAATTGGCTAAGGAAAATCTAGATTAGAAAAGTCATAGTTTTTTCGTATCTATCTACCAAGGAGATGTAGCCCTTATGAAAATCTAGAAGGTGTGACAAAATCTTGAAATAATGCAGAATTTATTCCAACCAAAAGATGAGGAGCAATGTGCCCAAGTCCAACAAGAGAAGAAAGAGATGCAAAAAAAAAGCAAAAGGAAAAAGGGTGATAATCCCAACACTGAACTTTATTTATTTATTTATTTATGTAGCATATTTATCAGAGTTCTTAGAAAAGGGGAGGGTATGTGATATGGTGAGTGCTGCGAAGTGTGTAAGCCTGACGACTCACAGACCTGTACCCCTGGGGCAAATAATACATTATATGTTAATAAAAATAATTAATAAAAATTTTTAAAAGAAAAAAATATATTCTCTTAAATTAGTCATTAACAATATCAATATTATCAATTAGCATTAATATAATTATTAGAGGAAAATCCTTTTCCAATTTAGTTTTACACACCTCATGATGTCTAGCATATGCCAGGTACTCAAGTCATACTGGCTGAACGAGGGTATATATCTATTTTGTTTCATTTATAAGAAGTCAATAAGGATGAAAGTATGCTTAGAATTTAAAAAACAAACAAACAAACAAACAAACAAACAAACAAAAACAACTTGTGGGTTATACCAGAAATGAAACTTGAAGATGAGAAGGGCATTCTTTAAAAAAAAAAAAAGGGTGTGGTAAAGAAGGTGGCAAAGTAGAAAGTACGAGTAGGTAAAAAAGAATGAATAATGCTATGGAAAACTATACACAATGCAATATCTGTAAAATAGGAATTGATAAATTAGAGCAGGTGTTCATAATATTCGGTTCATGATCTGGCCTCAAGGGCCTGTGGACCTTCTGAAATTGCACGCAGAGTTTGTAAATGAAAAAGAAGCCATCAGGATGTATGAGTCACATAAGGAACACTTTTAGAGAATGAGCAATTCAGAAAGGTCACTTAGAGAACACAGAGAATAAGAGAAAACTTCTGCTTAATGCAGGGGTGTTGTTTGGAATGTTTAACTGTGAGTTGTAGCAAATAGGAAGCTCTTAAATGTAAAACAAAGGGAATTATGATCTTAAGAATGGAAAACATCTGCCTTTCACTTCTATTCCTGGAGAGAAGAAATTATTAAGTTTTGGAGTCTGGAAAGTTGTCAGGAGATGAATTTGCTAAAAGGGTGAATCTCACTGGAAGCAGAAGAAAAAAGAATTGTCAAGTATGTGAGAAATGAACAGGCAGTTGATAGAGAATGCAAAGTAGAGCTTATAAGGAATTTTTTTAGCATAAAAAAAAACAAATAAAAAGCAAGTAAATGCTTTTTGGGAGAAAATAAAACATTGGCTCTTAAAAGTATGAGATAGTACATCCAAAGTATTACATATAGTCTACTTCTTGTATGTGTTAGCTTGGGATATGTTTGGCTGGAAGAGATCTATGAAAAAATGTAGTCATTTTAAATAACTGACATTACCTTAACTGTGCTTGCACATTAATCACTACTTATTGAAACTTCTAAAAATTATAATACCTAATAACTAAATTGCATCAACCCTTACTATTCTCTAGAGTATCAGAGCCTCAAAGCCACTGTAGACATACACAATGTTAGTGATATTGACTTAAACTGTATATTTTCTTTCTTTTTTTTTTAAGATTTTATTTATTTATTTGACAGACAGGGATCACAAGTAGGCAGAGAAGCAGGCAGAGAGAGAGGAGGATGCAGGCTCCCTGCTGAGCAGAGAGCCCGATGCGGGGCTCCATCCCAGGACCCAGGGATCATGACCTGAGCCAAAGGCAGAGGCTTTAACCCACTGAGCCACCCAGGCGCCCCGAACTGTATATTTTCTGAGAAATAAATCTATCACACTCAGGAGCCAGTTGAGAAAAATAGAACCTTGTAACTGATCTCTGTACCTAACAATCACATATTAGCTCTCTATACACTAAAAAACATTATTATTAGCATTTGAGCCATTCTTACCTTTCAAATACTGTATCCAACTTAAAATACTGCAAGAATACATAAACGTACAAGATCCAAATTTGATCTCTGTTTAAACAATTTGTTTCAGAGTCTGCATCAAAGTGATTCTATTAAGTCACATGAAAAATTTTTTTCATTATTATCTTTTTAAAACACTGATTATATTGTTATATGTTATTATTTGAGTTGCAAGCAATCACGACCCTTAAATGTATAGAAGAAAGAAGAGAAATATGGCTGATATAGATTAAGGGAATTCATCTATAAAATACAGCATTTCTATATACATGGTAGTTTTAAAGAATATGAAGGCACACCAACTTCATTTTTACTGTAAAAGACAAAGTCAATTACAAAACATTGGTATAAACCCCGAGCCCTAGGGACTTTGCTAATGTAATATTGGATTCCTGAAATAAGAGGAAAGTCCATTGGGAAACAATGCTGCCGGAAGACTTAGCCTCTGGAAAATCAACTTATATGAGGAATTAGGACTTCAACTAAATAGAATTAGTCAAATACTGATCCCAGGACCAACTTCAATAATCTGCAGTTCTAATGCAAGATACATGCTGAGCCTCTTGTTAAAAAACATGAATTCCAATATGAGGACAGCAGAGCATAAACCAAACCCAACACAACCCTGTATGATTGCATAGGTTGCATATCCATGAAATGGTCTTGCCCTGGACCTTCTACATAAGCCTAGTCAGAGTTCTCTAAAACCAGGTAACATGTCTCTTTATAAGGTAACTGTGGCACCAATGAAAAACTCAAATTTCCATTATAAGAGAAGAACGTCTTTGAAAAAAGATTTAATAACTGAGCTATAATCTTTTTTGTGTGTTATGAAAGCATCAAGTACTTAGATAAAAAACTTTAGGTAGGCTGAAGATGAAAAATAAGATGTTATGGGAACTTGCATGAGTTCTTGGCAGTGATGTGTAACTTTTCCACTATAATCTTTTCCCATTATTGATGACAGTTGCCTAGGGAGATTTTCAGGTCCATGCTACAGACAGTATTTAGGAAGAGGGAGCTCTGCAGGGGACAGCCTTAAAAAGCCTTTAATCCAAGATGATATAAAATATAAAATCTTGATCCTGAAGTTTCCATGGTAGAACTTCAGGAGGAATACGAAGCCAGATAAAGATTCAAGGAAAATTAAAATAACAATAATAATATGAATTATCAAGTCAAAGTATAGAACTAGCATTTGCTTAAGCTGTGATTGATGACCATGAAGAGTTAATGAAAACTCACTGTCTTCCCTTACATTTAAGTCTTTCTTTCATAAGTTGCCTGTGTTACATTTTAATAGAAAACTGATCTCATTTCAAAATACAATTCTGTAGGCATATATTCATGGATACACATGCATAAACATGCATATATTTTAATCCATGTGGCCACAACCAGGGAAGATACCATCTGTTGCAGCATACATCTGCTGGAAGGTGAGATTTTTAGTTATAAATAAAATTTTGAAACATCACATCTGGCAATCACCAAAGTAAATATGGAAATTACAAAATCCCCTTGAATTAGGGTGAATCCAAATAACTCCTATAACTTCCTAAATTTAAGACATGAGCTCCTTTCATCTGAATAACCCACTCTTGTTGTTAAAGAATTAATTAACATGGGTTTGGCTGACTTCAAGTTTATTACCTGAATACATCTTCACTTCTTCTAAGTTTTAAAAATCAAAACTGATCAGGAAAACTCTAAGGTAGTTGCAGTGATTTCTGAAGATACCTTACTTCCCTCAGCCACAGCCTATATTTTCCTGAATTAGAGTCTACACTGGATTTAAAGAATATCCATATTTATATGAAGATAAATATCGGCAACTTACATTTACCTATCATTTATATATCACAGTACATCAGGAATTCTGCTAAATACTCTCTGTGCATGATATTTTCTAATCTTCAAAATATTTCTGAGATGGTACTGGTATGATTTCCATTTTATAATTCAGGAAACTGAGGTCTAGAGACATTATGGAACCAGCCCCAAATTCCACAGCTAGTACATTATTTAAGAATCAGTTTCAGCTGTAATAGGGACCTAAATACACTCACCTAGACAAATGAGGGTTTACATTTTTCTCTTGTAGCAAGAAGTCTGAAGGCAAGAGTTTACAGCTTAGGAACATCAAGTGGGAGGTCCCCATGATTCTTTTGGTTATTAAATAGTTGTTGCAATATGGCGACTCCAACCTTAGCAAAAAATTAGTAACTGAAACCAGAAGGAAGAATGAAATGCCAATGGCTGGACTGGCTCCTCTATCAGACAGCTTTCCCAGAAATCCCAGTCAACAAGAATCACTTAGATTTCATTGCCAGCCCTACCTGCAAATAAGTTTAAGAAATGTAGAGTTTTAATTTGTTATTGTTTTTGTTTTTGTGTTTTCTTTTTTTAATTTAATTTTATTTCTTTTCAGTGTTTCAGAATTCATTGTTTATGCACCGCACCCAGTGCTCCATGTAATACGTACCCTCCATAATCACCACCACCAGGTTCACCCAACCTCCCAACCCCCTCCTCTCCAAAACCCTCAGTTTGTTTCTCAGACTCCACAGTCTCTCATGGTTTTTATCCCCCTCCAATTTCCCCCAACTCACTTCTCTTCTCCATCTCCCAATGTCCTCCGTGTTATTCCTCATGCTCCACAAGTAGTGTTTTTATGTTTTCTAAACTGGGCTTATCATTGACCCATCAAAATCAGGCTTGTTAGTGGGGGTGCCTGGATGGCTCAGTTGGTTAAGCAGCAGACTTTTGATTTTGGTTCAGGTCATGATCTAGTTGTGGGATTGAGCCCTGGTCTGGCTCCACACTCAGTAGAGAAAGAGGAGTCTTTCTCTCTCCCTCTCCTTCCGCCCCTCCCCCTGCTCTCACAGACTCTCTCTTTAAAGGAAATAAATAAATCTTTAAAAAAATAAGTCAGGCTTATTAGTAAGAAAGGAGAAAAAGGACAATCGAGTAGGAAACCACAACTCTGGTGAGGAGCTTGAAGCCATTTCTTTCTGCATTTTCCTACCTAGGAGAGAGTTTCAGCCAGAAGTGAAAAGGAAGCTTCCATCTTCTTTCTTCACCTTTCCTCTGTTCTCCACTGAGATAAGAAAATGGGAAACCTATTTGCTCATATTGCCTGTGGGGGCTTCTAAAGAAAAACTATTCCTCCTTTCTTTCTCTTCTCTCTTTTGTCCAAAAAATGAGAACTCATGAAACTGATTGTTAACTTGAATGTTTTCATCAAGTCCACATGAGGAGTAATAAAACAGGAAGTCTTATCAGTATTTCAAAGTAGGTGGTAGAGAAACAGTGAAAATATAAAATATATAGGATATCACCTATAGCATATATACAAGATGACTGAGGTTGTGATGGGTCAGAAGAGACTTGTTTTTTGTTTTTTGTTTTTTGTTTTCCTTTCTTAAAAAATTCTTGGGAAATCAGTGGAGTGCTGTGTGTTTTTTCTCCATCCAAACCCTTTGTCCCTTATTGCAACATGTAAGCTTTAATAGAGCCACTCACAGAGCTTGAGATGATTCCAGGAGTTAAAGGGTATGCAGTGAGCATGGGCCTAACAAATGGTAAGGACACTAAAGGCAAGAATTTTTAGCTTTCAGCTGGAAAGAGTGGGACAAGAAAAGAAATCACAGGCTGTGTTGAAGTTATCTACAATTCAACAATAATGTTTGAATCATGCTCATGATCTAGAAATGGACCAAAAAGACACATAGCTGCCTGACACTCTCTAAGAAGACCACCTGTAAGGATGATAGGATGGATAGGAGAGGACCATCAGAAATCAGAGGCTGCCAGGATTCCTGATGGCCAGAGAAGGATATGTTGCCTAGATTATGGAAAATGCTGCTGAATATTCCAGAGGAAAAATTGAGAAAGTCAGGAAGACACCCATGATAGAAGGAGATGGGTTTGAATACCTGCCAAGGCCACAGAACATGAAGCCAGATCCACATTGATAATGAAGTAAGAACCTTCCTCTCGTCTTTCTCCTTTGTCTCCCTCTGCACTAAATCTGGAGACAATGGAAAAGGGGGTGGCAGGGAAGTAAGCAATAGAGACAGTGGTTAGCTTTCTGAAAAGACTGGGGCTATAAGCTGCCAGCCTCAGCTGGGTGAAAAGAAAATCTTCCCCTAAATGAATATTATAGAAAATATTAATATATAGAACAATTGCAATTACTAAATTGAAACTGTTGGCTCACTTAAAGTGACCACAGGACTTTTATTACCTATGACTGATCATAAAAGGCATGCATCCACCTGAGATTTCATGCCAGAGCTTCTATGGAAAGATCTTACTCCCACTAAGAAGATCTGAAGGCAGCAAGATAGATAGAAGTGCATTAGCACTGAATTATCACCTCCTTTTTGCTTCTTCTTTATAGTGGTTATCCTCCTCATCTTTTTGCTCTGTCTCTAAAAAAAGAAAATGAGGCCCTCTCCATCTTGCCCTACACATGAGATCCCTGAGGAAATCACATGCATGGAATTATCCTGGAAAGTGACCACCTGACTACTATTAGGGTTGACAGTCCAATGGAGAACTCCGTTGAGCTAAGCTGAATTATTCAGGACTCCTACCTGAGCTCAAGTACACAGACTCAAATTAACTTCCTTACACCTTACCCCAAACCCATAGATAAATATTTGTTTTTGCTACTCAAATGCCAAAGAATGCCTTGTCCAGAAGAATGAACATAAATAATCAAAGTCATGAGAATTATGGCATAAGTGCACTAAGTTTTAGGACCCTTTCTTGAGGCTCCCAAATTAGAATCAATTGAGAAATAGACATATGTTTTAAGCACAAGGAAAACACAATGTCAATAATTTAGCTGATTCGAGAATGCAGATTTAAATGAGCTTGCTATCTTTCATCCCACATCAATCACCAGTATGAGTGTTGGACAGCCTAGGGCCTCCCTCAACACAGCCAAGCTGACCTAACCTCAAGGAGGACAGAGAAGGGAAATTCCCTGTGGAGAGGGGAGGCTAGATCTGAACGGGAAGGAGCCTGAGAGAGGTACTCATTTCCTGCTGCCTGACTCATGGTAAGCACCTCATTCCTCCCACCCTGGGCAAGGTGACTGAAGGCACAGACATGCTGAAGGCTTTTTCCTCAAACTTTCATATTCCCTCCCCTTACGGAAACAGAACATGGAGAATCTTTCTACTAGTACCAATGTTTGAAGGTTGCAGAAAAGTCAGTAGGAGCTATAGCAGTTACGAACCTGGCCTCGGAGCTGTGCTGCCTGGGTGTCTGTCGTTACTCTCCTGCCTCCTAGCTGGAGCACATTGTCTTTTCTTAACAGGGAGCTAATCAAATCTCCCTAGTAGACCTGTTACAAAGATTAAATTAGTTAAGAAATATAAAGCACTGGGGCACCTGGGTGGCTCAGTGGGTAAAGCCTCTGCCTTCGGCTCGGGTCATGATCTCAGGGTCCTGGGATCAAGCCCCTTATCGGGGTCTCTGCTCAGCGGGGAGCCTGCTTCCTCCTCTCTCTGCCTGCCTCTCTGCCTACTTGCGATCTCTGTCAAATAAATAAATAAATCTTTAAAAAAAAAAAGAAATATAAAGCACTTAGAATAGTGTCTAAAAGATACTAATACTCCATATAGGTTAATTATAGTGCAATTACCTTTTTCAAATGTTAAGGCATATTTCCCTGCATGTGTGTATCTCTGCTTTGATTCATTTTTAAAATATTTTATAAATGCCAGCAAACCATCACATTTCTCAATTTTGATTACCTTAAACATCATCTGGCTTCTTTAACTTTATTTTCACCTAAGCTCAAGGAAGGAAATAAATTTATGATAGAGAATGTGACATAACTTATAAATACAGATTTTTTTTTTTTTTTTTTTTTTTAGTTTTTAAAATTTTTTTCTATTTGCTATTGTACCTAACAAGATTTGAATTTGCAGATCTCTCAACTGGGTGATGAACTGCAATTAAATGACAATTAGAACTACATTAAAAAAAGGAAAATTTTGAAGTTGGGTAATAGTATCCAAATTCTCTATTTACGTATTTTTATTTAACTGCTCATATAGTCTTAAATAACTTTCTCCCAGAGCTGATGTTTAACCTCAACAGCAGACACATCAGATGATCTGTGCTAGGGTGTGGGGAAATCTACACTACACTTCCTTTGAGAGGAAAAATCACCAAGACCATGTTTAAGGGCTTGTTGTGCTGAACTCTGGCCTGTGGACAATTGGCTCTTCTTTGGCACTCTTCAACTGCTGTTTATTAGAGTTCTCGGTATTTGTAAGAGGTAGCTTTCCAAGATCCCATACTGCCCCAGGCTTCATCCTGTGAACATCCATGCACATGCATGTTCACGAACACACACATTTATAGGCATGGACAGTTGTTTGTATCAATGAAGAGACGATAGACTGGTGTTTTTTAAGAGGATGATTTTTAATGGACTTCACATAGAAAAGAACATGAAGAGCCAAATCAAGTCCATCAGAGAAACTGAAAATCAAACCCATTGAGCCAATAACATTCAAGGCAATATTGAGGCTTGATGATGGAATTGTTAAGAGCAGGGACTCAGGAAACAGAACGCCTGGGTTCAAACCTTGCTCTTGTCATGTGCCCACCTATGTGACATTTGTGGAGTTTACTTAAACGTTCTGCTACAATATGTCCATCTGTAAAATGGAGATACTAATAAGACCTACACCTGTATAAATAATAATACCTACACCTGTGAAATAATAATAGAACCTACTTCAGACGTTCGCTCCTCTTGAACATCTGTAAAAAATTGATAACAGCGTGTCTCATAGGATTGCCATGGAGATTAAAAGATGAATACCTCCAAAGTACTTACAAAGCCATATAGTGAACATTAAGTAAGCGTTCCCTGTGATTGCTATTATTATCAAAGCCTCAAAGCACAGGAGCAGTTCAGACATAAGCATATAGGACTAGGGAGACCAGGTAATTGACATGGTAACAGAGTAGCAGAGGGACTCAGCTTTGTGGACTGTTGAATGCGTAGTATGTGCCTCAGTCAGGCTGACTAAAGAAACATCAGCAAGGTAGACAGAATGATCTTACTTTGTTTTGTTTTTCTAAAAAGCCAAAGTATCTCTCCAGAGGAGATTTGGCCTGCAATATTCAATGCCAAACCAGATGACTTGAAGGTAGCAGAGCCTGATGCCTTTGGTTCGGTCTATCTTAATATAAAGACTTTTTGTTTGCTCCAAGAATAAACTTTTATTTAAAGTGAACCCTTTGAACTTTCACAGACCAAAGTGATTATATTCAGCAATCAATAAGTCAGTTATGCTGCTCACTGCCCTCCTCAGCAAAACTTTGGAACAAAATATAAATCTTCAACATCCCTACATTTCTTTATTGGTTATCTGTTTCATAGATGTTGTTATTACACACACATTCCTGCCCTTGAAGTTAGCTTCTCTTTTACTAATAACAAAATCAGAGATGTTAGCTACTCTTTATTAAATTATAAAAATGTATATCCACATTAATTTTAGAACATGATTTTTTTTTCAACAAAGGATATTCCCCTTGATTCTCAATGTGTTCTGTTAGAAAGACAAGATGTCTTTATTTCTTTATTTCTGCAATTTTAATTGCTCCAGTTTTGGGTTGATTTATTTCACATGACCCTTAATGGAAGTTAGAAGCTTGAAGACTGTGTTAACTTTTAACTTGGAAATCCATTTGTAGTACCTCTATAATATCTTAAACTCTAGACAGACACATAACAACGTTTAAAAATAGTAGTGATTAAACAGGTACTTTTTTTTAAATTTTGCAAACATTCTAAAAACTGCTTTTTAAATTAGTCATTTAAATAATAGGTGCTTTTCTCCTCATCAAATGTTTAAAAGTGGATTATTAATGGCATAAATAAGGGGCAAGGAGCAGAGAAAGAATGCTCTTTTTGCCTTATTCATTAAATCAACTAATTATTAATTTTTATTTGTTTTTTACTTAGTACATTTTAGGTAAAGTTATCATTTCTTTTTAATCACAAATGGAAAGACAAACCAGAAGAGGGAATAACCTTGAGCCCTATATCATATTTATTAACCTCACTGGTGAAGTAAATAAGTGAGTGAGTGAAGAGGTGTGAAATTCCAGCTGAGAAAAACACGCTGGTTGAAGAAGTGGTGACATAGAGACTACAATAACAAAAAGAAAAAAATACATATACATATATACATATGTAAATGTATATTTATGTGATTGCTGAAATTTAAAAATCATTTATAAAAAGGAAAACTAAATGAGTGATTATGTCATCATCTATATGGCTCATAGTTTCCACTAGTCCAAATAAAGAGTATATATTTTGAAATATAATTCAATTAACAACCACAGCAATCTAAGTGATCAATTATAGAAATAAAGAAAATGACAACTCAGTAAGAAATGAATACATTTTTATAGTCTCATTTTTCACTACATCATGATTATGATTTTACTGTAGACTTATAAATTCACTGATTCAGGTGATTCAGGTTAGTTAATAGTTTCAGACTTAGTTTTATGTGTGATTTGAGAGTTTCTATATCCCTGATGGATTTATAGTGCAGATATATTTAATAAAAATTTGGAAAATTTAAACTCACATTCAGAGAAAATATGCATCATCTTGAGATTCCCTGAAGCCTTGATATCGTTAAAATATCTTAATGACGTTGATTGACAAAAATGCATGTTAATGAAAGTAAGACATTTTTATGAAATTGTCACTTGATAGTAACTTAAGAAAAAATAACTACTGTTGACAAGAAAATAACACAACTTGAAAGGCTTTGTGAAGATATAAAAACAGCAAGTATGAGTGTGAGACCATTAACCAAACCCATGGAAGACCAGGTTAAGTATCTAGCAAGTAAATATTCTGGGGACATCTGGTATTTGTTCCATCATGTAGAGCATGGAGGTTGTTACTTCAATCCTCACAAGAGGAAAAAGTCCTGAGCAACCTAAAAATCTAGAACTCTTCTTAGATCTGTCAGAGAATTCAAGTCACACAATAGATATATATCCCTAAACTGGAGAAGTAGGTAGATACAGAGAATCACAACCTACCTAAACAAAAACCCAGGAGCAGAAACCTTTGTGGGATCCAGCACTAGTAGAAAAATCTAAATTGTGATTGACAAATTTCTGGATGTTTGATGGAGACAAGGCTGAGAGTTAAAAAATCCGATGGAGGCCCAGTCTTGTAGGAGGCCCACACTTTGGTGAGTTTCTCCTGGAGGAGGCCTCCCAGGTTTTCACAGTGAAGATCAGAGAAAAATAAATCCCTTTGTGCTTCCAGAAGATGAGGGAAGGGTAGACATTCCAAAATATGCCCAGAGCATTCTGTTCTTAATAAAGTCTGTCCTGAGGGTCACCTGGGTGGTATAGTTGGTTAAATGGCTGACTCTTGGTTTTGGCTCAAGTCATGATCTTTGGGTCATGAGATCAGGTCCTGCCTCAGGCTCTGCACTCAGTGAGCAGTCAGCTTGAGATTCCCTCTTCCTTTCCCTCTACCCCTCCTGCTCATGCTTTCTCTCGCTAAAATAGATAAATAAATCTTTAAAAATACAAAAAAATAAAATAAAATAAAGTAAAAAAAATAAAGGCTGTCCCCAAGAAGAAATATTTTACGAGAGCTTAACGTACTAGAGCTTTTATCAGAGTCTAAGGATTCAGGGGGAGGGAAATCTCCAGTTCCAGACCGCTGTAGCCATCCTATCTAAGAAGGTGGAGAAGAGGGAATGAGAAGCAGTCACAGCTCAGAGACACAGGCTTGCCCACTAAGAGGTAGACCTAGCCAACGGCTAAAGAATGCTTGCCCTCCACATACACCTTATTGCCACATCATGAAAGGCCTATGTGTATATCACATTTCTCAACAGGAAAACAAACAACCCATTCAGAAATGGGCAAAAGATCTGAACAAACAGCTTCCCCAAGAAGATATACAGACAGCTAATAAGCATTTGAAAAGATGTTCGCCATCTGAGCATTAAGAGATTGAAAATTAAAACAACCATCAGATACCACTCTACAGTTATTAGAATGCTGAAAATCCAAAACAGTAACAGTGTTAGTATTAGGTGGAGTATATCTGAGAACTCTGTACTTTCCACTCAATTTTTCTATAAGCCTAAAACTGCTCATAAAAAATAAAGTCTACCATTTAAATAAATAAATTAATTAATACAGCAAAATCTTTGTGAGGGTACAGAAAAAAAGGCAATAGCTTAAAATTTTTTAAAAATGCACATAAATGTAGATAGATGATAAAGATAGAAACTTGACTATCCTTTTTCTTCAAAATTAAAAAAAATATTTTATTTATTTACTTTGTGTGAGAGAAAGAGCACAAGCAGGGCGAGCAGCAGAGGGAGAAGCAGGCTCTCCCCTGAGCAGGGAGCCCTGTGCGGGACTCTGTCCCCGAACCTTGGGATCATGACCTGAGCTGAAGGCAGACACTTAATCTTAACCAACTCAACTAACTAGGTGTTCCTCCTTTTTTTGTATTTTAAACATCTTTAGCATGAATAATAATACTGGAACTTTTGCTTTTCCTTATGTAAGTGAAAGTAATTTTCATGTGCATCTGTTTGCAAATAAATCCATTTATTAGGGTCTTCTAATGTTTATTCATAAAATATAAATGATTCATATTCTCTTGTTTTTAAATAGTCTGGGCTAGATCCAGCCTTTGAGCATTTAAAAAAATTGAGCATTTTTATATAGTTCATCTCTGTTTGAAACAAATCCTACTACTATAATTTCTGAAGTCAACATAATGTGTCTGAGTTATTCTTTTTAATACTTTAAATAATGAAAGTGTTTATGACTTAGGTTTTTCTCATTAGTTACAACTAACTGACAGTGAGAAATGTAGTAAAATATATGTGGTTTAAAAGGTGCTAATTAAGCTATAAATGACAACATCATGACTCTGAAGCCCATGAGTCATTAGTAATTCTAGTTGAAGTACTTTTTGGTCAGCACAATCACACAGTCATCCCAAAGGAAGTAGCATCTCATCAGTCTGGAATTACCTAGGTGTGGCTCTGCCCAGAGGCAGAGGGATGGACTGATTGATCTCTGGGAGGTTCTTCCCACCCTGGAGTCTTAGATAGCTAAAACTTGCAATTGAAATAAGCTTACCTCAGTCCTCTCTACCCTTGATCTCTTTTCTTCCATCCATTATTAAGTGATACCTTGACTCCTTTACACTTTCCAACCTCTTTCAAGTTGCTGCTTGTAAGGATTTGGGATCCTCACTGGAATCAGCGTCTCCCTCCCTTTAACAATAATTCAAGTGTTGATTCAGCAGGATGCAGAGGAGGTGGAAAAGGGACACAATGTGAACACACTGAAGAATTTTAGATTCCAGCAAGTGAATCCATTTCCTTAATATAATTCCAAAGGATTAGGACAGGAAAAGCTCTCAGCTTAGAATGCACACTAAAAAAGTAAAAGCTTAATTACCATGTTCCATGGAGACTTCACATATATAATGTATATATATAGATACACCTATGCACATTTTATATACACACACGTATACACATTGCATATACATATATATTCATGTGTGTATATATTATATGTATGCGTGCACACACACATATATATATAATGTGCATATGTATATCCATATATACGAATATTTACATAGACCTACCCTAATTTGGAGCCTCAATGTCATTTACACAATCTGCTGAATGAGAAGGATAGCACTCATAGTTGAGGAAATACTAAAAGCAAAATGTCAGTGACTCAAGAAGGCAGCCAGTGGGAAGAGACAGTGTTTTTACAAATAGAAAAAAATATATATATACTATATTATGTACATACAATATGTATATTGTATATATATAGTGTATATTAGTGATAAAATTTTTATGTTCTATTATATTATATCATATTATAATCTCCATAATTCTACCCACCCCACCTTCTATCTATTACCTCTTTTCAGAGTTGACTGGCTGATCTTTTTGTTCATATTTGCACGTTTAATCAGTTTTCATTTTGCTCTTCAAAACAATTACAACAGCTATTATGTATTATTATTATTAGCAATATTCTTATAATATACTATTATAACTACCTTTCAAGGGTAGTTTTGATATTTTGGTCTGTATTTACTGTTCTATAAATATAATGAGATAATAGGAGCAGGGTAATAGAACCCACTCAGATTTTCTTGGCCTCTCATGTCCCTTAAGTATAGCCCTGATATAACCAGTCTTTTGGTCTATTTCACAATGCCATGTTACCCTAACATGAAATGTCATAGTCCCCTCTGCAGGTTTTCTCCCTGGAGGAAGACACAGTCCTTTAACGAATCTTGGATATTCTCCAGCAAGTTTCCCATCAGTGACATTGACCCCAGAATCCTAGCCAGTAATATATTCGTCTACTCAGTGGCAGAGAATGCTCTCCACATCCACTGCTCAATTTTGCAAGGTATCCTGTGACCACCATCAGCTTTTATTTTTTAAAAGTCAACTTATAAATCTTTTGCTTCCAGAATCATTTGGGGGATAGAGCCAGAGAAGGAAAGCAGCTCTGTGCAGGGGATATTTACATTTAACAGCTGTGGTCTTCATGGGAATTGCTGTCACTTTCAGCTGAGCCATAACTTAGCAGGCAGCCTACATGGTGAACGCAGAGCATTCTCTTGTGCTTTGGAAATTTCCAACCCAGGGCTTCCCACTTCAGCACATGCTGGGAGGCTGAGCTATTTAAGCAGATGAGAGGAAAATGATAAAGACAGAAAGAAGAATATAGAAAGAATAGGTAAATAAACCTGTATTTCCCTCCCACCTTCCCTTCTTTTCTTCATTCTGTCCAAATTTCCTTCCCTCCTTCCTTTCTTCCTTCCTATCTTTTAAATCAAAAGACTGTATTTTCAAAGTTGAGTAAAATAAAACAGACATAAACATATTTTCAAAAACAGAATTCTGTCCAACTATTAGAAATCTCTACCTTGTCTGTGATTTAATGGAGAAAAAGGGAGAAATCTATGTACCTAAATTTAAATGATGATATGAAGAAAGATGCACTGTATCACATGTTTTAAGGAGCAGCCTAAAAATTAGTATTCTTATTTGGTCAATGACTTCTTGCCACCAACTTTTTCAAGAACCCCATGTTCACCTGCATGACAAGAAAAAGAGAAGAGACTTGGAAATCATCAGGAAATAAGAATTTTGTGAACATTCTCCCAGCATAATAACCTCTACGACATTCAAACCACAATGTGCTAACTCTTGTCTATAATGTCCAAGTTGCTGCTTGTGTGTGTTTTAGAACCAATACCTGGAATTGTTTTTCTGCCTTCTTTTCACCGCCACTGACCCACCAACTGTAGAGCTCATCTGCAAACAAACTCATTTCCATATTTCAATTTAGATGTTTTACCCTTTTTAGTTCTTTACATGTTTGAATTGTTTTTGTTTCCAGTCTCTATACCTCTTTTGGTAGGATAGCTGCTGAAACTTACTGGAATGTTGTTTTGTAATGGTGTTAAGTTAAACCTGAATTTGTGGTTTGTTTACAGTATAAAATGTAATTCCCTTAAGTTTAAAAGAATTTATTCTTTTTTTTTTTTCTTCCCTACACATACTTCCTGGAAAGCATGGAGTACAATGCTAGGCACTAGATAAAAAGTGGTAAATAACCATTGTTCATTAGGAAACGTGAGATACATTGCACCAGCATCCATCTTCCGTCACATTACCATTAATCTCAGTCATAATCATAGGAAAAAGCAGGTAATGGGAATTCAATTTTACAGCTGAAAATAGGATGTTGTTTTGTTAGACAAGCAAAAGCCTCATTTCTAAAACAAAGCAAAACAAGATTATTTCTATCCATGAGTCACCTGCCCTTTATGAAATATTTGATATTTGTGTCCCCTAGAATTTGGTTCTAATGTAATGCAGAAAATAAGTGATCAGGATCCCACCAAGTTTAGTAAAGTACAAGTTGTGAATTGCAGAGTAGAAGTTAGGAGCCCGTAAAAGACCATGTAGATATATCACCTTTCCATTTCAAGGATCTTCAGACTCTACCCATTGGTTTCTGTCATTCTGCTTTTAAATATGTATAAGCTTCTCCAATATAGAAAAAGAAAAATACCTTTATTGAGTCCTCCTTTTATTGGTCAGCTGGGTCTATGATAACAAAATACCATAGACTGAATGCTTAAACAAAAGAATTTATTTCTCTTAGTTCTTGGAAGTCCAAGATCTAGGTGCCAACTGATTTGATTCACCAGTGAGGGCTCTATTCCTGTTCTCCAGATGTCTGCCTTCTTGTCACGTCCTTACACAGAGAAGAGAGAACAAGAAAGGAAGCTAGCTAGCTCTCTGGTATCTCTTCGTATAAGAACACTAATTTCATTGTGAAGGCTCCACCTTCAGGACCCCATCTAAACCTAATGACTTCCATAAGGCTCAATTTCCAAATACTACCACATTGGGGGTTAGGGCTTCAACATAGGAATTTTGGGTGAGAGGACACAACTTACTCCATAGCAGTCCTATGCCCTATTACTCAATCAAATAACACATTCCTCATTGTAGAAATTCCTAGTGAAGGCTGACACTGATATAGTGCTGGTGTGCCAGTGATCACTGTGAGTCCTCCACATATGTACCTCCTTTAATACCTACAGCAACTGTTTGAGGTAGTTGCTATGATTGAGCCCATTTTGTGGAGGTGGAAATTTATGGATAGAGAGGAATAGCAACTTTCCTTGTGTCATATAACCAGCAAGTGACAGAGACAAGTTTCAAGCTCAGCCATATTGTCTCCAAAATCATCAACACTCTAAAACCCCCACCTTAAAGGGATCAGTACACATCTCTTCTTCATAACCTTCATTGCTATGTTAGGACTTCACAATAAGAGATGCAATTGCTTTGGAAAAAACTATGATAGTTCCTCAAATGATTAAACATAAAGTTATTGTATGACCCAGAATTTTATTCCTAGATCTATACCCATGAGAATGACAACATATATTCACACCAAAACTTGTACATGGATGTTTATGGAAGTATTATTCATAATAGTCAAAAGACTGAAACAATCCAAATGTCCATTAACTAATGAATGGATGTACAAATGTGATTTATTTATCCATAGAGTGGAATATTATTCAGCTATGGAAAAGAATGCAGAACTGATACATGACAAAACATGGATGAAACTTTAAAACATTAAGCTAATAGAAAGAAGCCAGCCATGAATGACCATGTATTACATGTGTCTACTCATATGAAATATTCAGAAACACAAAGTAGATCAGTGACTGCTAAGGATAAGAAAAAGGGGGTGAAAATTTAAGGGAATGATAGTTAAAACATATGGAATTTCTTTTTAGTGTGATGAAAGTGTTCTAAATTGACTGTGGTAATAGTGGCATGTATCTGTGAATATACTAAAAGGCATTGAACTGTAAATTTTAAATGGGTGAATTGTATGATATGTGAACTATATTTCAACAAAGCTGTTAAAAAAAAAGCTTTTACTGTTTGGTATCTACTCACTTCATAGAATCTATTCTACAAATTCAGACTCCTGCACACAAGCATGCTCTTTGCTTTCTTTGTTGCTGGACACCTCATTCTCTTCTGGCATTGTATGGTACTTCCATTTTTCTCTTACTTTTTCTTTCCCCCATACTCCTCCTCAAACCTACTCCTTACACCTTTGTTCCCTTTACTTTTGTATCTTTGGTGCTAGATGCATGAGCCTCTTAAACATGAGTCCTGACCTCTGGTGTTTTCTTAACTAGAGCTTTTTAAAGATTTTTTAAAAAGATTTATTTATTTATTTTAAAGAGAGAACATGAGAGGGGGAAGGACATACAGAGAGGGAGTTATTCTCAAGCAGGTTCTCCACTGAGTAGAGAGCCTGCAGTAGCACTCAATCCAAAGACTGAGATCATGACCTAAGCAGAAATCAAGAGTCGGATGCTCAACAGACTGAGCCACCCAGGCATCCATTTTTTTACGTTTAGGTTAATGAATTGTTTCACCTGAACTAAAACCTCAAAGTCAGTGAGGAACTATGAAGGAATGTATTTAAATAGATGATCTAATGTGGAGACTTAGCTCCCCAAGCCTTTTGGTCTTGGACACGTCACTTTATTTTATTGGGCATCAGGTTCCATATGTGTAAAATGAAGTAAATATTACATATGCCCAAAACACCTCACTAAATTGTTGGGAATATTAAATAGACAATAAACAAAGGGAGAATTCTTCATAAACATTGAAGTACCATGTAAATATAAATGGTACTATATAAATAGTACATATAAATTTTATCAGTATGCCTAAAATGTAATTTTTTATCTTAAGTGACTGTAATTTATCTTCTATCACTTTTTCTCTTTCCAAAAATGAAATCTTGCACCACTGATAATGTTGCTTTTATTTCTTCCTGTATCCATTAATTCAATTATTCAATCAACAAACATATATTTATTCAGGCCCCACTATATCTACTTCTCCTAAGGATGCTAAGTATAGGATTCTCATGGTATATAAAATGATCTGTCTTGATCCTCTACAGAGCTAACATAGTGAAAACAACAAATACACAGAGAGAGTGTGATATGTATAACAACAGTGTATATGGGAGCCAAAAGGTAAGTTATCTAATCCAGATTTGCTGCTGAATAAATTATAAGAGATGGTTTTCTAGTTCAAAAAGATGTAAAGTTTTCAAGATAGAAAAAGAGGTACAGAGTAGTGTCTACGTACAGAGTAGTATTACCATGGAGCGGACTCTATCACTCACGTATACCAGACAGGCCAGGTTATGCTTTGTAACAAATAGTCCTCAAATACCAGTGTGTTACATCTACAAAGTTTTATTTCTTATTTACATTATAGTCTATCAATACTTGGCTAAGGGGATCTAATCACTGTAGTTACTTTAGAACTCAGGCTAACAGTTAAACCACTGTCTCAAATAGTGGTCATCCCCATGCTAAGAGACAAGAGAAGGGTCATGAGTAGGTCATTAAATCTTTAGCCCAAAGTGACATTTATGACTTCTACTTACAACTCATTAGCTAGACCTGGTCATCTAATACTCTTCAGAACTCAATATTGCTAGAAAATGAATTCTTATCTGGGGCCTTAGGAGGGAAAATGCAGAAATAATTTCCTGTGCAGAGACTGCATGGGAAAATTCAAAAAATTTGACCACTGTAAAAAGTGTGTAATGTCCTAAAGTTATAGCTTTAAATATAAATATGTAAGCCCCATTTGCAAAAAAAAAAACAAACAAACAAAAAAAAAAAAACCCACATTTCTTTATAGTAACATTTAAAAAAAGAAAATTATGTTGTATACATATGAATTAAATTCTGTATAAAATAAATTTATTAAGTCATAGAACTAAGGTGCATCTAAGTGGCTCAGACAGTTAATCATCAAAATTCAGCTCAGATCATGATCTCAGGGTGCTGGGGTTGAGCCCCTGTCAAGCTCCCTGGTCAGTGGGGAGTCTGCTTTTCTCCCTCTCACTCTGCCCCTGCCCTCACTCATGCCTTCTCTCTCACTGTCTCTCTCAAATAAATGAAATCTTAAAAAAAACAAAAAAAGGTCATAAAACTATTGTTTAAAAGACATTTAATGCTGAAATACATTTCTATTCAAATGCTACTGGGATTAACAACTACTTAAATAAGGCTATGAGTGATAGAAATATTTAACTAATGTAAAAGATCTTCATAAAAGAATCTTATGATTGATTGGCTTGATAGAGATGAATATAATGCTTATTATCTCTAGAAAAACATATTCTTGCTAGGGTTTGAATACTAGCAGGTCATAGTTCAAAAAGTATACTGGGACTGTGGGATTATATGTGCCAAAATCTGAGAATGATAAATTACCTATATCTATAATCAAATAACTCTTTACGGCAACAGCAGAAAAAAAATCACATATTTTCTTCCTCACTAGGAAGACTATGTCATCTAATATAATGGACTTCAGCTTTAGCTTTAGACATCTGGTTTTAAAGTCCCCTCATTCTTTTTGTGGCATAAACCTGTTTGTTAGCTACTTCTCTGAGACTCTGTTTCATATCTGCAATACAGAGATAATAATGGTAATCTCAGGATTACAGGGATCAAGTGTGATAATAGTATGTAGGAGTGCCTAATGATCCTACAGAATAGACAATAAATAGCAATACCTCTTCCTTCTAGTCTCTTCTTGAGATTATGTATCTTTTTCCTTTAAATATGAGCTGATTTTCAAAAAGTGAAGTAACTAGAGCTCCTTAGCAAAGCTACTTCTATCAGATTAGTGTCTGGGTCAAATTTATTATCCTACCTCTGGGTTCCCATTGCCCCAGGACTGGTCTTACTAAAGCTTACAGCAGTTATCCAGCCAAACACTGATCACCCACTATATACTAGGGAGGCACCGAGTTAAGCCAGTTCTAAAGACTGAAAATTAGAGTGACCTGTACATCCCAGAGATGCTGAAATACTATTTCCAGAACAAACCCAAGGAAGAAAAAATAAACATACAGTAACTTTAGGTTCATTATAAAACAGACTTCCTCAGATCAAGGGCTGAAGGTTTGGCCCAGGATACCTTCAAATTCAAAACATTGGCAAAAATTATAATACTATAATTTTTTATTGGACAGGGAGTGGGAGAGGGAGAAGAAGGCTTCCCGCTGAGCAGGGAGACTGATGTGGGGCTTGATCCCAGGACCCTGGGATCATGACCTGAGCTGAAGGCAGACGCTTAACTATTGAGCCATGCAGGTATAATTATAATTATATAAATATTATATATATATAATAAATATATATTATTATATAAATAAATATATAATATATATAAATATATACATAAATATATAAATATATATATTTATAAATATTATATATTATTTATATATAAATATATAAATATATAAATATATAAATATATAAATAAATATATAAAAATAAATATATAAATAAATATATAAAAATTATAATACTATAATTTTTGCCAATGTTTGCTCCTTTTCAATCTTGTTTCCTCAGTTTTTCTAGTCTCCGTGGGGAGGAAAAGCAACAGCAGAAATTCCACTGTTAAAAATTTTGAACATGGGGTACCTGCATGGCTCAATAGTTAAGCGTCTGCCTTCAGCTCAGGTCATGATCCCAGGGTCCTGGGATCAAGCCCCACATCAGTCTCCCTGCTCAGCGGGAAGCCTTCTTCTCCCTCTCCCACTCCCTGTCCAATAAATAAAAAAAACCTTTGGGGAAAAATATTGAATGTTATGGTTTTAGGGGCATCTACAACTCTATATCTGCCTCCCTCCCCAGGACATGATATTTTGGTTTTAATGAAATGAATGTAGCTCCTCACACTGAGGTTGGGAATCTCATGGTAGAAGAGATTCTACATTGTCATGCCCTGGCATGCATTTCATTTGGGTAACTTTTACAAATTGAGAATAAGGAACTTGGGGTCAAAGGCAAGAAGAATTTATGACTTTGAGCCATGTTGGTGGCATGGCAGGACACAAAGCACTTAGTAATGGTGACTGAAAAAATATTTATCAAGACCCCAGGATCTCTCATTGCAATGACAAATTCACGAATGCATTTAACAGAAACATGTCTAAGCCATTTTATGATTACCCATTCTATTCTTTTCTAACTACCAGGATTATTAACTTTTCTAAAGAATCAATGTAACTTCACAGAAAAGAGTTGCACCAACCAGAATTTTCTTTTTTTTTAATTGAAAAAAATTAAAATACTATTTGGATAAGAACAGTATTTTGACAAAACCTAACACAATTTATGTCTGCCACTTAAAATAGTTTAATTACTAGAGTAAGAAATCACACATCCACTTACTACTAGTCTAGGCATCTGTATTGGGATATCTTCACAAATGGTATCATTCATAATTTGCAAAGTGAATAATTGTTTGAAACGTTTCAATATAGGCCCTTTAACAATTTTACTATATTAATTCAAATTTCATGGTTACCTGATTAGATACCAGCTGGCTTTTGATCACAGTACCTTGTTAACTTCTATATTCATATTAGCTCATGCATGTAAGTCACTTGAAAAGACATGTTGTGTCAGGGTTAGCCCACAACAGGTATCTGCAGCCTTAGGCAAAGCCACAGACTAGTTCAATGAAATAGTCAACACGATTCTCAGCATTGCCTTGTCCAATGAAGGAATAATTATCCAATTGTTTTTTGTTTTGTTTTGTTTTAATTTTAAGATTTTATTTATTTGAGAAAGAGCACAAGCTGGGGGAGGGACAGAAGGAGAGAGACAAGCAGACTCCCCACTGAGCAGGGAGCCTGACATGGGGCTTAGTCAGGACCCTGATATGGTGACCTGAGCTGAAGGCAGGCACTTAACCTACTGAGCCACCCAAGTGCCCTATCCAGTTGGTTTTAAGAATAGTGAGGGGCGCCTGGGTGGCTCAGTGGGTTAAAGCCTCTGCCTTCAGCTCAGGTCATGATCTCAGGGTCCTGGGATCGAGCCCCGCATCAGGCTCTCTGCTCAGCAGTAGAGAGCCTGCTTACCGCCCCCCTCTCTCTGCCTGCATCTCTACCTACTTGTGATCTCTCTCCCTGTCAAATAAATAAGTAAAATCTTTAAAAAAAAAAAAAAAAAAAGAATAGTGAAAGTGAGCAGGTACATCCTAACATGGTTTGGCATGTACTCTTGGGATGAAATCTAAAATTTCGCTCATTTGCAGGAGACAAAAGTGAAAATTACGCAAGCCAGTAGATAGAAATGTTACACTCTGTCTTCCAGTCTATAGATTTGAATTCTTACAGGCAAATTTCTCATTCGATTTGCATGTTTTTTTATGTCCTTAGCACAAATCTCTTCCTGTGTCTGTTTTAAACATAAGAGTATAGGAGAAAACAACTTTTTTATAAAACTACTTAGAAGATGAGTGGGAAGAATAGAAAAGGCTCTTCCTATTTAAGACAAAGAAATAAGTTTAAATTTTCAGAACTCCCAGAACCAATTAATAAATGCTTATTTCGTGGTTATGGGGCAATTTGTGGTAAATGCTTATATTTACATGGTTAACTTGATCAAAATTTATGTTCTCTTTCTAAGATAAATAGCATGCCCAGTGCCCCAGCTCACAAACATGAACTTTCTGAGAATGAGAGGTCCTCAGATCCTGCTGTCCTCTTTGCTTTTGGCTTCCTGATTTTTCATCTACCCTTCTCCTTTGCCTATTACTTAAATATACCTCTGAGTTCTGCTCTAAATCCTTCCATTTATTCTCTATGTGTTTCCACTGGTGATTTTATCTAGTATCATGACGTCATATATCATGACTAATAATTCCCAAATGTACAAATCCAATTGAGATTTGTCTTAAGCCTTCTACCTAAAAGTCTTCTTGGCTCTTGAGACTCATTTCATGTCCTAAACTAGGTTCATCTTTCCTCATGCCTGTTCCTTTTCCTCTGATTCTAATTCTTAAGAAATAGTTTCAATATTCAGTGACTGAACAGGGAAATCTGTGGATTATATTTGAATGCTCCCTCTTTCACACTCTCCGTAGCCAATCAACTACCCAGTAATGTCTGTACTACTTTCAGAATATTCCTGGAGTCAGTCCATTTGTCCTCTTGCTGTACTGTTATTTTAGGCAAGTATGATTCCTTTTCTGGAATACTGAAAAACATGCTTCTAAGAGTAATCCCTTTCTTGAATCCCTGTAATGGGCAGGATAATAGCCCCTTAAAGATATCTCTGTCTTAATCCTTGGAACCTATAAAAACATTATCTCACGGGACAAAAGGGACCTTGCAGATATGATTAAGGTTAAGAACCTTGAGTGGGGAGGAGTATACTTGATTATCCAAGTGGGCCCAATCAAGCCACATAAACATTTAAAGCTGAGACTCTTTTCTAGAAAAGTTCTGTCAATAAGAAAAGGACATGTGTTTCACAGCTCAAAGTAGGGGAAAGAATGTGGAAGGGATCACGGATCCTGCATCTTAAATAGGATTTGACCCAATTAATTTTTAATTTATCTTCTTCCTCATTTCCAGAGTTACCTGATTTGGGGTAATTTTTCAAATTGTTTCCTTCCAGATGAGTTATGGTTTCCTTTCCTTGACCTTTTACCAGTCATCTTCCTGCTTTCAAGCACCAAATTATCTCTTCTTTTATCATGTTTCCCTTCTTTTTGCACTTGTAGATTTAGGCTTTTTGTTGTCAATATAGCTATAGTATCATTTTTAGAAGGTTTTGGGGGAAATTTACCCAAATGTATATGTTCAAATGTATATGTTCATCTGCCATCTTTAAACAAAACACCCCCCCCCTTCAATTTTCTTTTCCTCCCAAGTCTTTAAAAAAATCGTTTTCTGTCTACTTGCTCCTTTCTGCACTGGCAGGTTTGCAGGATGTCCTCTTAACATAAGGTTTAGTGAAATCAAGACAAATTTTATAGGACAACTACAATCTTGAGTTCTCATGACTGTCACATACTAAAACTTTATGTAAAATGCAATATAAAAATAATTTATTTCTGGAAACAAACAAAAAGAGTCCCAAACCTGTATTTCTTCAGAGAAGTTGAAACCCCAGGAGACATTTAACAGAACACGGGTTTTTAATTTAAATAAAGGAAACTCCTATACTTTTTTGCTCTGTAAAGAGCACAGAGGTTTTTTGCCTTTAAGCAGGAAATTTAAGGTCAAATGTCAAAACCCAGTATCTGATTACAGGCAAGTGTCACCCTTTTTTTGGCTCCAATATATTACACTCAGTATATATCTTACTTTAATCTTCCCTCACTTTTTGGAGAAGAGCCAGACTTAAAATGCATGTTTTCAAAGGACTTGAATAGAATCTTGTCTAAAATGCAAAACATAGTTTCTTTTTTAACATCTTGTGGTATACTTTAATATTATTCTCTGTGTCCTCGTGGTTTTTTTGGCTTCTTGGGAAGGAGTGAAAGAAACCACGTGCAAAAACAAAGAAAGAGGGAAAGAGAGAGAGATATGAAAGGCACCAACAATGATCATTTTTTTAAAATATAAACCAAGTCTTCTTAAATCCTTTCCAGATTCAGTCTTGGTCCTTTCCATAATTTTTTACGATCAATTCAAATTTTGTTCAGGCAAGACATTTGTCTTTATTTTGGACCCAAACATGAGTGCTGTGAAGTCACCATTAATCTATTTCAAGCATTCTTTTAAGAAAAGATATTTGATTTTAAATAGAAATATGTTTCATAGAAGCCTTCAATCATAAATTGTAAATTTTACAGTAAACAGAATTTGCAGTGAGACCAATCCTAAGTTACTCTTAAGGTCACTCTGCTACTCGAGCCAACAGTCCTTGGAGTAAATGACGATATGGTCATTGTTATAAGAAACAGGACACTTTCCAAGGAAAAATTCTCATGACAAACCTAACTACTTACATGCAAGGGAGAGTCAATAATTTGACAAAAATAAAAAATAAAAAACAGTAGATAGAGAATATGAAGAGAAGAGATACAGAAGGAGTAAAAGAGATTGTTTTACTGTGTTTTTAAAGGGATAAAATTAAAGTATTATAACTTTCCTTCCTTAAACAGTGATCAAAAATTCTGCATAGCAGTTTGTGAATTTGGTATTTTATCAGACCTCCATGGAGAATGTTTTCAGAGCACAGTCTGAGAATAAAAGAAGAGCAAATGAACAAGTACTATAACTAATTTAAAAGGCATTTGCGAGCATCCACAGATGGCATCTGAGAGATTATAAAAGGACTAATAAAACCTTGCCTTGTATTATGTTAGTGGACAGAACTTCAATCTACCAATTATGCAAAAATAAGAAAGTAGGAGTCCGACAGGATTAGTTTGAGAAAATGTTCTGACACATTCACAGCTTTTCTGACACACACTGGACAGAGGAGGGATGTGTCTGGACCTACAGTAATTTAAGGGGATTGCTGTCACATCACCATTCAGTTTAGACTTAGTTCAATTACGACTGCTACCTAAAATCAAACTGTTTCTGCTCTCAGGTGCCATGTTACTCTAAGCAGTAGGATGAATCTCAAAACTACCCTCCTAGTTGTTTTGAGGGGGTCTTTGGCTTTGCTAACCATGAATCATGAGTCACAGAGCTTTAACATTGGGTATATGATACAGAAAAGGCAAGCAAAGGGTTATGGTAAAAATCTGACATATTGCTTCTTTTTAGAAATCAGTAGAGATTGGGCTGAACCTGGGAATCTGTTGCAAAAAAAATCTTGGATTATGAGATTAGAAGAAACTCCCTGTGTGGAAGGAATTCTTGGAAGCTAAGTACATCATGGGGGCTTCCATGAAGAGCTAGGCAGTCTGCACGAGGAAAAGAAGCTGTCTAGCCAGAGCAAAGTGGCCAGAGGAGAAGATTAGAAGCAATTGGGAAACATGAGGAAACACTGAAGGAACCAGGGATTGGCTACAGAGTCTTGCAACAGCATTTACAAGTATATGAAAAGCAGAGCATAAGCAAAGAGGTGGGGGAAAAAAAACACAAAACAAAGCTAATGCTCTCTTCGTGGAGAATTGTTCTGCTTGGATCCACGAACAGCAGACCCAAGATCAATTCTGGGTAGTTAGAGGGAGATGTAACTTAGCCAGAGCAAGGAGGAACTTTCTAACAATTTGCTTCTACCAGAGTGACCTACATTAGGAGAAACTACATCAGTAGTTTCCAGGCTCAGTGAGAATGTCGAAGCAAAGTCTGGATCATGTAATCAAGCATTGGAGCCGTGTTGAATTTCATGATTTCTAAGGTTTTTCCAACCCTTCAAGTTAGTAAAGATCTGGCTTGGTCTGAGCATCTGGGCACACCCAAAACCCAGTCATGGGGCCATGCCTGCTTGATGTGTCACTATTCCACAAACCATTATTTTCTACAGTAACTTTGGCAATGAAGATTAAATACAGATTTCATTTGATTAACAAATAATGCTTTCATTATCCACAACCTGACATCTTTCTAGGTATATGTCTTTATAAGAATCTCAATAGGCAATAGGTACAACCTAATTCACCAGCTATTTTTGTCAAATGTTATAGGTATCAAGTAAATAAAATGCAGAATTTGGACCTTGTGTAGGGCATAGGGTTTCTATTTCATTAGTATGTTTCCATTTAAATTCCTAAGCATCCTCAAAATAGCTGGTTACTGGGTTTTGATTTGAGCCTTGGCCTGGCTGTTGATTTGCACTCCAGCACTACTGTCCTCCTCCCTGTACCCCCTGCTACATCCAGCAAAGGAGGTTCTTACAGGGCTGATAGGGAAAGGGATATTTGGCTTACTCAGGAGGCTACTGTAAACATCCAATCTATACAGATTCCCTGCCAGATTTTAAACCAGAGTAACCCATCCACATGCTGCATGGCCTCCACCCACCCATACAGGAATCCGGAATAGTCTTTTGCCGTTCTAGACAGTTCAAGTAGAAAGTGTTTAATCTTACTGCTTCATTTCCACTTCTGCTCCTGCCTTTTCACATTTGTGCTCTTATATGATTGCCTACTTTCATCCTCACCTATTCTTTCAGGCCCTTACCTCAATCTTGGGTCTTGGTTCTGCATGTTTTTCAGGGTCAGGGTCTACATTTGGCCTCTGGTGCTCTTGCTCCAGATGCTCTGAGTTACTCACATGCTTGATTAGCACCTGGTTGGAGTCACCATACCACCTGACCCGTCCCTGGTACTGGCACATTCAAGTGGATCTACTTTGAGTCTTATCTTAAATATTCATGAAGATGGACAGATAATGGCCCCATTCCAAATTACTATTGGTGAGGATCAGAGACGGTGTTTCTAAATGTCAAATAATAACATGTCACCTATGCACACATTAGGATTGTTCCTGGGTGCCTTCTATTTGCGTTCAGTTTTCTGGGTCCCATCATATCTTATTCTACAATATTTTGGAGACCTTCACCATGCATTGACTGAATCTCTAGGGAGTATAAAGAAGAACAATGCTATGATTAAGTGGCATCTGATAGGCGTCTAAGCCAAACACCCAATTTTTTTTAAAGATTTTATTTATTTATTTGACACAGAGAGAGAGTACAAACAGGAGGACCTGCAGGCAGAGGGAGAGGGAGAAGCAGACTCCCCGCTGAGTAGGGAGCCCGATGTGGGGCTCCATCCCAGGACCCTGGAATCATGACCTGAGCCAAAGGCAGATGCTTAACTGACTGAGCCACCCAGGTGCCCCAGCAGGGATATTTTTGACCTGACTCTCAGGTTTACAAGAAAAATCTAAGTGGGTACCATTTTATTTGGAACTCTACCAGGCAAAAGCTAAAACACAATGTTCTCCTAGAAGAAATTTTGTCTTTTAAGAAAACTGAGATTTAAAAAAAAACCACATAACTTAATGAAAATTAAAGTAAAATAGAAAATCTTGATTTAAACATGTGGACAAATTATAGAGAAAATTACCAAAAAAAAAAAAGATATTAAAAGATTAAGATAAAGTAAAAAGGGACACACTTCAGTACCATGCCATATAGAGGATAGATTTGTTTTTGGACAGGTTTAGAGAGTTCTAACCTTCTGTCTTCTAAATTTCCAATTAAAATGTGAGCACGGGGAGCAGAGGAATGTGTTTGTTTACACTTGGCAAAAACCGATTTCCTGTTTCTAAGAAAAAAAGCTTTCAAAGCTTTTTTGGACTTCAAATAGTTCTTGCAAAACAATATTTTGATGAGCTAAGTGTAAATGAATCAGAAACATATGGATTGGATTTCTATTGAGATACACATGGGTTTAAACATAAGCTGAAGAGAATGCCTGGTAAGTTATACTTGGAATTGATGAAAACCAAAATGTGGTAAATTTCTCAAAACTTATTTTGAGATACCTTATGTCCCTTATAGCCCAGGTCCAAACACTGGAGGTTTACTCTCTCTTTTTAGGAAATCTTTTCTGAAAGGTAGAAATTACTTATTCTTTAATGGAGAACAGTTAAGTTTTAGCAAGAAGACTTCAGATGTTATCATATACATTTACCTATCTGAGGAGTGAAGAATCCCTCAGGGCCATGAACACAAATAAACTTCCATTTTCAATAATTTTCTTTGCCCTTGCTTATCTCCATTTCATTTCCTTGAACTCAGAACAGAAATACCTAAGGATGGGAGGGTAGAGAAAAAAGTCTCATGCTGAAAGTTTTATTTAAACATGCAAGGCTGACTACATCTACCTTAGCATCTTTTAAAGCTGGTTCCACAGTAATTCTAAAATCTTTTGTTTACAATGAATAATCTCAGACATATATTGTCCTCTATTCTGGGTGATGCTTAAAACTTCCCGGGAATCATCTTGATCAGATCATCTTGATATAATATAATATTTATTTCATAGGGTTATAGGAGAATTGCACTGTTATAATAATAGCTAATTTAGGGCTATAAATTCTTGTCCACAAAGAGGTTATTGCATGATTGATGCTTTTCACATAGCCCAATTTTTTCAGGGTCTCTAGGGTTTGTGAAACAGTAGTATAAGAGATCTCTTTTTTAGCCCCTCACAAAAAAACTTGCATCAGATGTTACTATGGGTGGATCCATGTCCTCTTAAATTCATATATTAAAATCCTAATGCGCGGCATCTCAGAATGTGCCTGTATTTGAAGGTAGGGTCTTTAAACAAATAATGAGCTTACAATGAGATGATTGGAGTAGACTCTAAGCCAAGATGACTGGTGTCTTCATAAGAAGAGATTAGGGCACACACACAGAAGCAACACCATGTGGAGACACAAGAAGACAGCTATCTATGCATAAACCTAGAAAAGAAACCTCAGAAGAAACCGATCCTACCAACACCTTGATCTTCAGTCTCCAGAACTGTGAGAAAATTAATTTTTGTTGTTTAAGCCAGCCAGTCTGTGGTTCTTTGTTATGTATGGCAGGCCTAGCACACTAACACAGTTGTGTTATGTCATTATGACTGTTAACTACAGGTCAGAGTCTAATGTTTTCTTCTGTTGAACCTGGAAGATGTCCTCTTAGAACCCAAGCTTTTTGCCGTAATGGAAGTCATCAGACTAAAATCCTGAGGCCTATGTGATGATCAGCGCACATGAAGAAGGTTACTTAAGCCAATGCACAAGTCCCTTCCTCCAAGCCCTACCATAATCTGCCCTTGGCAGTCCTCTAGAGTACCTGAATCCTATTTCTTTTCTGGCCCAAATTCTGTTATTTGCCCATTTCCTTTGTGCTCAGTTTATATTAAACTTTCATCTTTATTCCTTTCTGCTAAATTTAGGACTCCCCTCCTAGTCTCTTTTATCAGGGATAGCCTGACACCTCTATTCTAATCTCATAGTGAAACATTAGATTTATGGTAAGTTGTATGCCCATCTAAGCAAGAATATGGTGACATAAGATATGAGGGCTATCTTCTCCAGGAAACAGAAAGCTGATTTAAAAAAAAAAAAAAAAGATAGAAAGAAAGAAAGAAAGCAAGCAAGCAAGCTGATTTTATTTTATTTTAAAGATTTATTTTATTTATTTTGGAGAGAGAAAGAGAGCAGGGGGAGGGATAGAGGGAGAGGGAGAGATAAACACAAGCAGACTTGGTGTGGAGTGTGAACCCAATGTGGGGGTGGAGTGAGGGATTCGATCTCATGGCCCTGAGATCATACCTGAGCCAAGACCAAAAGTTGGCTGCCCAACCTACTATGCCACCCAGGTGCCCCTAGAAAGCTGATTTTAATACCTTTTTCATCTATTTTCATCTTCTTTTCTAACTGATTGTTCTTCAGAATTATAAGGGGTGGGTTTGGTAGCAATTTCCATACATTTCCCTAAGAAGGACACTTTAGTGTAAAAAAAGAGATCCTCATGGTGTTGAGCTATCTATCACTAAATAAAATTAAAATAAGAATTATTTGCAAGAAGGATTGTCTGTGTTGGATGGAAGTGGAAGGAGGCTGACAGGCAGTGGCTCACTTTCAGGATCAAGAGATATATAATTGAGTATATGTTTATTCAAAAGAATTAACTAACTGACTTCAATATTTTGCACATGATGGTCACAGGACCTTGTATTGACCATTCAGTCTTGGCTCAAAGTTAATACACACAGAGGCTGTCTTGTCCCTGAGCCTCTCCATTAGAATAGCTTCTATCTCCGACCTAATGACACTCTTTCCTATTATTTATTTAAATTTTTTTCATGGTACTTGCCATCCTTGCAAGTGGCTTGACATTTGAGTACAGTCATCCCCCCTTATCGGATAGGGATACATTCCAAGACCACCAGTTAAATACCTAAAACTGCAGATAGTCCCACACCTTACATACCCTATGTTTTTTCTTGCATGTACAAACCTCTGATAAAGCATAATTTATGATTTAGTCACAGTAAGAGATTAACAACATAACTAATAATGAACAGAACAATTACAACAATACATGTTCACATGATGAAATGAAGTGAGGCATGTGATGGAAGCATTGTGACATAGTGTTAGGTTGTTATCGACCTACTATCAGAGGGAGGATCATCTCTTCCAGACTGTGGTTGACTGTGGGTAACTGAGACCACAGAAAGCACAACTGCAGGTGAGGGAGACTATGTACTTCTTATCTGACTTTCCCCACTTGAAAGTCATGGGCTTCAAGACCCAAGAACTCAGTTTTTTGTATTTATTACTGTGTCCATAACACATAGGACACCATCTACCACCAAGGAAACATCCAATCCTAATGGTTGCAAAATGATCAATAAATGATTGAATATTCACATTAAGAGAAATGTTTTCAAGGAAAGACCCAAACCAGTATTTTTAATAAGACTCACCATTGGAACTAAAGCCACCTCTGTAAATTAACACACAGCATATCAAACAAAAGGCATAGCTTTTTACTTACTCTATTGATTCATTTAACAAACATTTACACAGCTCTTATTGTGGGCTGAATAAGTACTTTTGAAATGGGGATAGCAACATGTTAAGATACAGTTCCAGCTCAGTAGGCGCTAAGCTCATTATAAAGCTAAAAGGAAAAAAATCTAAGTAGAAAAATGTATGCACCTAGTAAAACTTCTTTCTGAGCTCATTGTCATCTTAACTACTATCAAAACATGTGAGAAAGCAATTTTTAATATATGCAAAAAAGTTATTGCCAAAAACATAAGCTTGAGTATATAACGTTCTAGCATGCAACTGGTTTTCATTGACTGATGGTTGAGTATCAGATCAGATATAATCCAATTATGTGATTTAATGTTACCAAGAAGATACTTTACTTATTTCATATGGCAGGAAGTTTTGGTAGGAAAATTATGTGAATTCTTGGTACTTAACTCAGAAAAGTTTCACAGAACTAAAGATATCACATGATAATTGGAATATTTTTCATACTAGTGGTTTCTGTGTATATATATATATATTTTTTTTTTTAATCTCATGGAATACAAAACAATATTTTCTAAAATGGGAATTAAATGGCATGGGTTGAATTGTGTCCCTCAGAAAAAGATATGTTGGACTGCAGTCCCTCAGAATATAACCTTATTTAGAGATAAGATCTTACAGGGATAATCAAATTAAAATGAGGTCATTAGGGTGGGCCTGTAAAAAAAATAAAATTTGGACACAGACATGCACCCAGAGACAATGCCATTTGAGGTCTGGAGTAATGCTACTACAAGCCAATGAAACCAGAAGCTAGGAGAAAGGCTACAAGATCCTTCCCTAGAGCCTTCGAAGGAAGCATGGCCCTATATACGCTTTGATTTTGGATTTTGAGTCTCCAGAACTGTGAGACAATAAATTTCTGTTGTTGAAACCACCGAGTCTGAGGCACTTTGTTACATCAGCCCTAGCAAATCAATACAATAACCTAGGTTGGAATTAAGACAACTAACACAATTAAACTCTGATTTAATGGATTTTCTAGCCATAGTAACTATTAATTTTTCAATTGGAAAAGAGTGAATTCCTGAAACTTTGTTAAATGCTTTCAAGATAAAATATGCTATTGTATTAGATTATACTATTGTTTGAGAGACAGAGTGAATGTGGCTGCAAAACAGGCATGCCTTGTAAACAACAAAGAAGTTACTGAATTATTTCAAAAGATGCCAAAAATATACTTTTAATATCTTGTAATTCTGTAATATTTAAAGATTCGGAACACAAACAAGCAAAATAAAGAAACAGTAATCAAAGAGTAAAACTTTAACACGTCCACTAAATCTAATAAAACTTTTTAAAGTAACAGGATATTTTCATTAAAATCAGGAAAAAGTAATTATTTAACCATAACTGACATTATTTGCCATTGTTTTATGATCAGAATCAATGTAAGAAGATAAAGAAAATAAATAGAACATGGAAATATTGTAGAGGAGAAGCCACAAGTTGTCACTTTTTCCAGATAGACTTTTCCATGTGGAGACTGAAGAAAATCAACTGAAACTCTATTAGAAGTGACAACAAAACTTATTGTGACTATAAATTCAAAACAAATGAGCATATAAGATATCTATTATATACAATAAACATATAAGATATCTATTACATACAATAAATATGAAAATATAAATTAAAGTAAAAACACCAAATTAATTTAATAAGAAATATACATGGCTAGGGGTGCTTGGGTGGCTCAGTTGGTTAAGCAACAGACTCTTGATTTGGGCTCAGGGCATGGTCTCAAGGTCCTGGGATCAAGATCCTTGTTGGGCTCACCCTTGGCATGAGTCTGCTTGTCCCTCTCCCCCTCCTTCCCTCTCAGCCTCCCCCCTTCACACTCATGCTCTCTCTAAAATAAATAAAATCTTAAAAATATATATACATGGTTTATACAGAGAATACGTGTGTGTGAGAAAAGTGAGTATTTCTTCCATTTGTTTAATTCCAATAAAGATAGCAATGGGACTTTAATAAAATGACAAAATTTTATGAATTTTATATGAAAAACTAAGGTGTGAATGAATAGCCAGGGAAGTTGTATAAAAGAATAATGAGAAGGAACTCTTGCTTGCAGACATGAAAAAGATTACACACATATATTATATTTATTTAAGGGCCCCTGGATGGCTCATTCAGTTAAGTGTCTTACCCTAGCTCAGGTCATCATCTCAGGGTCCCAGGACCTGGGGTCCTATGTCAGGCTCTGAACTCAGTGGGGAGTCTGTTTCTCCCTCTCACTCTGCCAACCCACACCCTGCAGGTCATGCTCTCTCTCTCTCTCTAAAATAAATAAATAAAAATTTTTTTTTTAATGATGGTGTTTTCTTAACTCTTTGTTCCTCGTATTTAAACAAGTGTACAGTAGGATAATTGGATATACAGACAAAGGTAAAGGAAGATGAATATTATTTTTTAATTATCTGAAGTCTACAAGCTACCAATAATCTATCTTATATACTATTACATATCTTTTCAAATATTTCTTCAAATTTGTATACATATATATCTTCTTTCCAAATGGGATTACACCATACATATTATTTTGAAATCTGCTTTATATTTAATATATCGAGGATCCACATGTATAACATCATGCTTTTTCATGCTTTTATGGTATTTTACTTTTTTACATGAAAAGCTTTTTCATGCTTTTATGGTATTTTACTACATGAATGCACCATTGTTTATTAAGTTTATTCCCTCATTTTGGTTATTCAAGGTAGTTATTTTTTAGTCATTATAAATAAGATTCAAAAAGCAACCATACACAGATAAGTGTATATCCTTACACAAAGTAGTTCCTAATGATGGATTTTGGGAAGTGAAGTTAATGAATCAATAGAACAAAATCAAAATTCCAGAACTCCCCCAACACACTCACCTGCACAGACATTTACATGTCTACAAAAGATTTATCTATAATGCATTGTCAGTAAAGTATTTTTATAACAGCAAAAATTGCTAATGTGTAAAATACGCAATAATACTTTTTTCTGCTTTACTGAATAACACTGTTATTGCATACTGCATTATTGTGTTATGTTGTAGAAAACAATCATTTGAGATATTTGTGATGTTCTCAGAGTAAAATCAGGTTACAAAGAAAGTATGAATATCGACTGTGAAGAATTTTGCTTGGGGAGGTAATGAATACTTTATTTTATTGATTGTGCTTTTTTTTCTTTGCAAAAATTGCTTCAGTGGATCTTCACTAGTTCCATGCTTTTATACGTAGTGGCCAGTTCGAGGTCTTGAACATCCTCTTCTTTCTCTCTTTTCATGTGGTCAACTTCCCAAACCCCTCTCTTCCTCGAAGATCCTGACTTATCCGTACCAGCTGGATGAAGTCATTCCCTTGTACTGCAGCCCCAGGCAAACAACATCTTCCCTGGGTTTCTGCATCTCTGACTCCCCACTGCCCTTTTCAGATGTGTTGATTTTGACTTCCAGTCAATCCTACAATTCTTCCACATCAGTACTTGTACACTGTGGAAGGCAGAAGCCCAGCAGAGAGGATGGGCAGGGAAACACGGAACAGTATCAGAAATCTCAATGTCTTGTTGATTCTAACATCTGTATTTTATGAATTTTATGGAGACACCTAGGTACAGTATGAAGTGCAACTTCTGTCTTATGTAGTGAACCTTTAGAATTGAGGAAGAGAGAAAGCAAGAGATTACACTTTGTTGTCTGAGGCATAACTTCATTTCCTCTTCTTTTGCCTTGGGTGTCATGAATCTAAAGGCTATATAAGCAATGTAGAGTCAGTGTACAATTATCATTGAGATGGATGGGGGCACCTGGGTGACTCAGTCAGTTTAAGCGTTTGCCTTGTGCTCAGGTCATGATCCTAGGGTCCAGCGATTAAGCCTTATGTCTGGCTTCCTGATCAGCAGGGGGTCTGCTTCTCTCTCTTTCTTTCCCCCTCTGCCCCTCCCCACTACTCATTCTGTGTCTTTCAAATAATTTTTTTTTTTTTAAAGAGAGAGATGTAAACTACTTACGGTACAAGATGACATATGAATGGCATTTCCAACTGCAGCCTTTTATCACCTTTTTAAAAATGTCAGTCAGTTCATAAAAAGGATAAGTGCCATCAAAAATATTACTTTAATTTGAAAAGAATTGATGCTAATTATAAGGCAAATAGTACATGACTGAGAGAATATCCAGAGTCTAAAAAAATATGACAGTGGGTTTTATTTAATTCAAGAAATACAATAAAACTTTTTTTAAAAATGGAAAGGCATTACTTTCCATTACCATTATGCTTGCCCTGTACCTGACTCAGAGTTCAAGTGTGTGTGGCAAATACAAGTCTAAGCAAATAGTCCCCATACCCTTTGATTATTCGGAACTCTGCAATAATGGCTCTTTTTCTCACTTTCTGCCATCCCACCTTTTCCATATCTAGGTTAAAACCATAGACATTGGAACCAGGAGGACAGGAAGTTGAGGAGTGTGGATGGTGGTGTGATATTATCCTAGGCTTGTCTTCCTAGGTCTTGGGGGCTGGATGTCCATTTTTTCCTAGACCTCTCATTTTCTGTCAATTAGTAACTGAATGGTGATTTGCTTAAAGGAGCATTGTTAAATAAACAATGCCATCTTCATTGAACTGTTGCTCTTTTATAACTTGGAAAATTAAAGAATGATGTGGAAGAAAATGTGAGTGGGTGAGAAAGAAATGTTACAGGACAAAAACCCCATGACTTCCTGAATTTCATAACATATGATAAAATTTGCTATGTTGATCATTTCAGTAAAACATGAGCCCAACTTTAAGCTGCTTCTGAGTTACAGAAAGGTAATCTGTCTTTTAGTATTTAAATGCAATGGCAGAAAGATAATCTGTCTTTTAGTATTCAAAGTGAAATGGCAGATTTTGGAGAGACACATCAGCTCTAGAATGCAAAATTCATCTTGCTGAAACCTCCTATCAGTGTAACATTCTCCGGGGAAATTTTCAACAATAATTTAGCACATCTATAATGAAGCACAAAGAAGAGTCAAGAAATGTTCAAACCTGTATGCATAATATCTCATGATTTAATCATAAATATATGATGCTAAAACGACACTGATAATAAATACATACTTGTCTTAAAGTGTTCTGATGTACCTCATGAAAGTTAGTGCATGAAGCATGTAGTTTATGCATATCCAAAATAAGAGTTTACACTGCACATTCTTTTATTCTGAGGCATTGGAAAAAAGGGATTTATTTTTAGTTTTATTTCTTAGCTATAATTATGTATAAATGGTACTTTTTATTTCCATAATTTGGTATACATAACCTTAAAAATGGTCAAAAGAGATCTCAGAATATGAACATTTGAAAGTTGAAAACATAAAAATAATATTTTCCCTAAATATTTTACGAAATAATGTGAAAAAGTGATGATTACTTTCAATTTAACACCATAGAAAAATAAGAAAAGAAGAATTAATTTCTGCTGTATCTGAAGTTAAACTCTATAAATACCACCCAGTGGATAAAAGACTCATTTAATGGTCAGGCAAAATAGCACAGCATTTGACATGAAGAGTTCTTTCGTAATTTTGAGCTAAACCAGAAGATCCTTGACTTTATTCCTAAATAACCCTCTCTGTCTCCTCTTCTCTGTATCTCTCTATTACACACGCACACACCCAGAGTCATCTTATAAAGGAAAATAGAGTTATCATGTGTAGTGTGTTAGATGACAGAAGTACATTGTAAGCATTCCTCAGCTGAAAGAGTTAGGATTCAGCCTCACATAATCTTTGTTAGGTACATGACTCGGCAAAAGGAATGTACCATCATTTAACAAGTACCTAAAAAGAGAGTAGGTAAATTGATTGATGAATGAGTATCTGAGATCCAAAGTTGGTCCTAGAAGCAGTTATGAGAACTAAACAGTAAGGATGATTCTTAATTAATATGGTATAGAAACTCCCTAGAATCTGATTAATTTCAGGGCCTAACAGTATCACTGTAGAAAAATTGACACATTTGTGTCCTAAAATATGAATAGTCATTTTTGTAAAACTCCTAGGCAACACCAACCCAAATTTCAACTGTTGCTGAAATAGGAAAATAAATTGTGATCTACTCATAAGATGAGGTTGAACTACAGCTCAACACAACATAAACCCCAACTTGCTATCTTGAGGGGCTCGCCCTTCCTTCCTTCCTTCCCCTTTCTTTCTTTCTTTCTTTCTTTCTTTCTTTCTTTAATTTTCTGGCCAAAAGTTGAACTCTTCTAAAAGACAGTGCTGTCCACAGATGTGCTAGGGCAATTGAGCTAGCCCTGTGGTCAGAGATGGAGAATGAAGCGGGGAGGGAGTAAACAGGGGTTCACTACTGTGGTATTTGTCATTCTCTGAATTTTAACTTCTCCTCAAACTGCCTCCTACTCTTTACTTTTCAGAGTCCTCAAGTGTGCCCAGAGGTTTACTCTTCATCTGTGAGAGATGGTGGGCTTCATCCTTCTTGGCTGGTAATAGAACTGATTTTCCTATAAGTGCCTGCAGCTTCCTATGTGATGTTCTCTTTTTTATTTCTGTCACTCTTCTATAAATTTGAGTTGTCTCTGTCTCTCTTTGTTTTTTAAAATCAGTCTTGCTAGAAATATATCGGCCTAATTAATCTTTTCAAAGAACTGACTTTGATTTTGTGATTTTCTTTATTGTGTCAGATTCTTATGATTCTTATTTTTATACTCTCTTATTCTATACTTATTTTATACTCTTATTTTTATACTTATTTTATACTCTCTAAAAAATGTTTACACCTTGGGGTGCCTGGGTGGCTCATGGGTTAAAACCTCTGCCTTCGGCTCAGGTCATGATCCCAGGGTCCTGGGATTGAGCCCCACATCAGGCTCTCTGCTCAGCGGGGAGTCTGCTTCCCTTCCTCTCTCTCTGCCTGCCTCTCTGCCTACTTGTGATCTCTGTCAAATAAATAAATAGAATCTTAAAAAAAAGTTTACACCTTTATTAACAATTAAAAATTGTATGTATTTAAGGTGTACAATGTGATTATTTGATATGTGCATACATTGTGAAATGATTGCTACTATCAAAATAATTAATACATCCATACCCTCATATAGTTAACAGTTGTATGTGTGTGGTAAAAATATATAAAATCTACTTTTTAACAAATTTTGAGTATACGATACTACACTATTAACTATTATCACTATGCTGTATATTAAATACACTAGAACTTACTCATCTTACAAGTAAAATTTGACTAATATCTATCTCCCCATTTTCTTACTCTCCAGCCCACAGCACCATTATTCTACTCTCCAATTCTGTAAGTTCAACTGGTTTGGATTCCACATTTAAGTGAGAACATGAAATATTTATCTTTCTGTGTCTGGCTTATTTCAGTTAGCATAATGTCCTCCAAGTTCATCCATGTTGTTAAAAATGGCAGGATTTCCTTCTTTCTCATGCCTGAATAATATTCCTGTCTGTGTGTGCATGTGTGTGTGTGTGTTACATTTCTTTATCCATTCATCCATTCATCTTTTGATGAACAGTTAAGTTGTTTCAATATCTTGGCTATTATAAATAATGCTGCAGTGAACATAAGAGTGCAGATATCTTTGAAACAGCAATTTCTTTTCCTTCAGATATACACCCAAAAGTGGAATCGCCAGATCATATGGTAGTTATACTTCTACTTTTTTGAGAAATTTCCATGCTGGTTGCACCAATTTATATTCCCACCAACAGTGCCCACATCTTCAGCACACTGTTTTCTCTTGTCTTTTGGACAACAGCCATCCTAACAGGTGTGAGATACATCATTGTGATTTTGATTTTCATTTCCCTGGTTAGTGATGTTGAGCACAGTTTCATTACCTATTGGACTTTTGACATGCCTCACATCATATACAAAATTAACTCAGAATGAGCTAAAGTTACTAACCTTCTAAAGGAACATTGGATAAAAATCTTTATGACTTTCAATTAGGCAAAAACTCCTTCAACTGGACATAAGAAGCCCTAACATAGTGAAAAACATGATAAAATCAGACCTCATCAACATTCCAAGTTTTGCTCTTCAAAAGATATAGTTAAAGAAACAATAAGGCAAGTCACAGACTGGCACAATATTTTTGCAAACTCTTGAGGAAGTACCTCCCCCCCCCCAGAAAATATATGGAAGTCTTAAACCAACACATAAAAAATGGCCAAATGATGTGAATATGCACTTGTAAAATAAAATATCTGTCAATAAGCTCATGAAGAGATGCTCAACATTACTAGTCCCCAAAAAACACAGAAGAAAGCCATAATGACATATCACTTCATACTCCACTAGGATGGCTAGAGTTAAGTCTGACCATACCAAGTGCTGGTAAGGATGTAGAGCAACTGGAAATTTCTTAGTGCTGTGGGAATGCACAATGGGACACATTACCATTGTGTGACTCAGCAATTCCACTTTTAAGTATTTACCTAACAGAAATAAAACTTAATCCCACAAAAAAGTTTATGCAAATCTTCTCAGTAATATGATCATGAAAGTCCAAACTGTAAGAAACTGAAATGGCCATCATCTGGTGAAAAGGATAAACAAATTGTGATAAATTCATGCTGCGAATGTGGTTCAGTGATGGAAACAAGAAAAATATTGACATGTAAAAGAATATGGATGACTCACAAAACAAGCATGTTAGATGGGAGAAGACAATCACACACAGACACACAAAAATATATTGTATAGTTATATATAAGTGATATGCTAGGGAGGCAAAAATATTGTGACAGCAAATCAGTGGTTGCCTGATGCTGGGGTTTGGGGGTGTAGTATAGCAAAGATACTCTAAAAATGCAGGAGAAACAAACCGTCCTGTATTTTGATTACAGTGATGGGTGTGCAATATAATTACCAATATTCTTCAGACCGTACACGTAAGATTTGTACATTTTCCTGTATATATATGATGCCTCAACAACAACAAATATGTCACAGTGACAGCTGATGTAGAAAGAACTATGCTAGTACACGCAAACAAGTGTCTTTGCTTGGATTTGGGGAAATATCTGTCAATAGGTATAGGGCTGTCATAACAAAAGTCCACAGATGAGATGTCTTAAACAAAAGAATTATTTATTTATTTTCTCATAGTTCAGGAGGTTGGAAGTCCAAGAGCAAGTTGTCAGCTGGTTTAGTTTTTCCTGAGTCCTCTCACATTGGCCTGCAGATGACCATCTTCTGGCTGTGTCCTCACATGTCTTTTATCTATATGTATGCATCCATGGTGTCCCCTCTTCTTCTTGTAAGGATACTGGTCATATTGGAATAGAGCCCCACTCATATAACCTCATTTAACCTTAATTACCTCTTGAAAGACCCAATCTCCAAATACACATGAGAGTTTAGAGCCTCAATATGAATTTTGAGGAGCCAGTAAATCTTTAAGAATACATTTGAGAAAAATAAGTCTTTGTTTTCTAGTATTTGCATAATGGGTGCATCAGAAAAACATTCCAGATGCTAATCTGGTAATTACATTCCAGCTAATATATAAATTCTGTAACTCTGGAAGTCACTTGAGGAGTTGTTATGGAACCACGTATTTCAAAAAATAAGATAAAAGTCAAATTTCAGGTTTTATAATGAGGGACCTTAAAAGTTAATCTAATGATATTGTCTCATTCGACAAAAATGAAAAAAATATATAAGCAAATGAAATGGTTGCTAAGGCTCATAACCTCTTGAACTCAAAGCAGGATCTAAGATAGTACATTTAATAGTATTATCACTATGAAATTAGACATAGATTTTGGTCTGTTCTCCTAAATATTTAATTTAGTAGCCATAAAATTAGTATTAATGAAAGAAAATAATGTTTGTGTCATATTTTCATATTTTTCTTTTTTTTTTTTTAATTTATTTGTCAGAGAGAGAGAGCGCGAGCACAGGCAGACAGAGTGGCAGGTAGAGGCAGAGGGAGAAGCAGGCTCCCTGCCGAGCAAGGAGCCCAATGTGGGACTCAATCCCAGGACGCTGGAATCATGACCTGAGCCGAAGGCAGCCGCTTAACCAACTGAGCCACCCAGGCGTCCCAATATTTTCGTATTTTTCATACGATTCCTGACTACACAATAATACCTTCCCAAGACATGTAACATCATTCTAAACCTATGAGAAAAGGACTTTCAAGAAATTACTCTTGGAATTACTTAGGAAAAACAGTCAATCCTTTCAGGAAACAACCGTACAATAAGAAACAAAAAAACAAACAAAAATTCCAGATAGTATATTTATGATGACATTACAGATGTTTCAAACATTTAAAAAACATGAACTAGTTGAGTCTCAAACAGGAATAGTAAAAGCAAACAGAATTCTTGCTGGGATAGGATAATGAATTCAATGACTTGAATACACATTCCGTGCATGTACTTTTAGCGTTAAAATTTACCATTTACAAATCTTCAAAGGAATATTTGATTAGTAGTAGTGATACTGTGAGATATATTTTTAAACATTATATTCTGTTCTAGACACAAAGCTTGAATGATAATATTCCCCTGGCACATTTCTCAGAAAAAAAAAAAAATATCAGTTTCCTATGTATTATAGATTGAACACACAAGATGATTAAATTTACTTTTCAATCCAACTACTTCATGTTGGAGGGACACATTTACTATATCTCTTAACTTCTGAAGATTAATATTGACACAAATGTAAAGGTCAACTTAGCCACATAATACATCTCATTTATAGTGCCTTTTCCTTATTGGAAGGATTAATTTTCACAAAATTCGTTGAAATCCAAGAAGAGTTAGTACTGCTTTTGGCAACTATATTCTTGTCTTCCGTTGAAGCTGGAAAGGAAGGGAAAGATAGGAAGGATAAGGATAAAAAAGAGGAAGCAGCTTTTTTTTTTTAACCTTCTGAATACTAGTAAAATTTTCTTAACTTGATAATCCACTTTTTTGCTGTTCAATGAAGAAGCTACTAGGCATGTGTGGCTATTGAGCACTTGAAATGTGCCTCATCCAAATGAAGATGTCCTGTAAGTGTAAAAGACACACCTGAATTTGAAAACTTAGTATGAAAAGAGAGAGTGTAGTCTATTAATAAATTTTTTATGTTAAGTACATGATGCAATGAGTATTTTGGACATATTGGGGTATATATATGTGTATACTGGTATACTGGATTAAATAACATATGATTAAGCTGATTGATTTAGTTTTAGGTGTTTTCTTTTTAATTTAGCTCCTAGAAAATTTTAAATTACGCAAATGGCTCACGTATTCTTATCCAGTGCTGAACTAGAAGGTTGCTGCTCTCTACTTCATTGTATTCATTTGGATAATCCACTTTTTAATTAAAAAAATGTCTTAAAGAAAACCAATGAGTTCCCTGATAAATGAGTTTAAGAAATGAACTGGCATGTGAAGTTGAGGTACTGTATTGTTTGGGGGTGTAAGACACCTGGAAGAAGACTGTATCCTCCTTTCTTCCAATCTGGGCAGGTCATAGGCTCACCGACCTGGGCTCAACACTGTAGCGAGGGAGTAGATATGTATGACTAATTCCAGAAGTCAGTAGGAGGCTCCTTTTGCTCACTTCAATTTAGACTTTTTCTATTATAAACATGTTTTTTAGTTTGTCAAAACAGCTGAAAAAGAAAAGAAAATCCATATAAAGAAATAGAAATGCCTTTAATATTTATATGAATGAACCATAATTTATTTCTAAGTTTTGTACATATTTCCATATAATAATGCTTTTGGTACATAGAAAAACTTTTGTCTCTTCTGCACTAATTCCATTTGGAAACTTCGTTATTTTCCCGTTTCAACTTAACTGAAAAGCTTTAGCACTGCTGTGCTACGCTGAATTTTTTTTATTTTTTTATTCCCAGGTATTGTTGTGATCATCTTCTAGGGTTTCAGAGAGTGGAGAGCTTATTAGGATATATGACAAGATATGCTGAAAGCAAATGACTCAGATGTTGAAAAGTAAGACTCGCGCAAGCCTATTCCACTCTTAGTAAATTATGTATATTTTTGCCCACTGACATAACTACCTCTTTTTCATACCTGATTTGACACATACAGAGAGCATATTATTCATTGAGCTTCAGTATCTGTCATCTCCAATTATGCGAAACTGAGTGGTGCATTTGCAGCCAAGTTTCTAAGCATTTTCTTGATCTTTACATTCTTGTAATTCTAGCTGAAATTATAGACAGATTCATCCAAAGCAAAAATGGTACGGTGTTGAAATAGAGAACTGGTGATTCTTAAAAATGTAAGAGTGGGCACGTTTAAGCAATAGGTTTTTTAAGTATATTAAGTAGCTATCTCCTTAGTCTGTGGATGTTTTTTTGACCTATTGTCATTTTTAATAACGTTTTCTGCTTCCAGAGTATATTATACAAGGTACTGAGTCCTGTAGTTAGAACAGAGTCAGAGTTTCTACTGAAAGATACTATCTGATGGGTGAGGATAAATCATGGTTTGTTACTACATCTGTGATATCTGCTGGCTTAAGAATATGTGACACTAATATTAAAATTGCTAAGATTTGACAAAAGATTAGGGTTCATTATTACCTATGAATGCTTTGTTCTATGCTTTTTTAAAGATTTTATTTATTTATTTGAGAGAGAGAGAGAACGATAGGAAGAGAGAATGAGCAAGGGAGGAGCAGAGGGAGAAACAGACTCTCCCCTAAGCACGGAGCCCGACACGGGGCTTGATCCCAGAACCCATGAGATCATGACCTGAGCCAAAACCAAGAGCCAGAGGCTTAACAGACTGAGACACCCAGGTGCCCCTCCCCATGCTTTTCTGTATGCTAGACATATTTCGTTTAGCAATTCTGTTTAGAGATTTGTAATGTAGCCATAAAATTTATTCTGAATTGTATTTTAGATAGCACTTCCTATATACAAATACAAAATATATTTTTTCCTTTAATATCTCATGTTATTTTCAGCTCAATTACTGATTATAATGTCTTCCAAAACACTACAGTTATACAAATAAATATTTCTGTAACGAGGTAAGATATATCACACTTAATGTGACCTGATGAGATCTAGGCAACAGTAGAGCCTGAAATCTCAATGCTCGTACTGTAATATCATTGGTCTTCTTGTCCCAAATGTCTCCTCTCTCACAGAAATGTTGAGAATAACTGACGACACGGGTCTTTATAGATATAATTCTGGATGTAGTTGTCCATCCCACAAAGCTTAAATTAAATTAGACAAATACACATTATTCATTGCCTTAACTAAGTACCAGGCACTGCATTGGGAATGAGTGGGAATGAATGTCAACATGAGAACAACACAAGCTCCCGCAATGAAATAGGAGATGAATGGAATAATGACAAAGAAAGAAATGCAGAAATAAATAATAAAAGCCAAGACTAATTGTAATTGCGAAACCGGAGGCATAGGATGCTGTAGATTTTTGGTGGAGGGATAGTTGATACACGTTTGGGACAGTCAGAGTGTATATTTTGTATAATCGCTGTCCCTTGGAATTTGTTGAGATGCACTTTATAACTCAGTACACGGCCAATATTCATTAATATTCTGTGTGTGCTTGAAGAGAATGTATATCCTTCAAATGTCGGATTAAACATTTCATATTTGTCTATTAGTTGAAGTTAGGATATTGTGTTCAAATATCCTATACCCTATACTCTTTTTCTTTCCGGCCGTTCTATTGATCCGTCACTGAAAGGGGTACATCCGTTCATTTGTCATTAAGGTTTTGGGAGTTTTTGCGTCAAATATTTTGAATCCCTGGCAGGAGCATAGTAAGACTGAAAATAGACACAGTAAGAAAGTTTGCGAGATTTAACGCAGGCCTGAATCAAGGCATTAGTGAGACAGTGCAATGGAGGGAATTCATGAGAGAAGGGTGCTTGGAGCAGCCTGGCGTCTCCAGAGGAAATTGAATCAATGAAAACATTTGATCAGTGCTGTTTTCTTTTATTCCTGCTTTGTCCTGTGCCATGGAAGAATTCTGTGAAAAGTGCCAATAGTTTAGAGAGACATTGGATCAGACTCAGATATTCACAACCCTCAGGAAAACGTCTGTATAGTTCGTGATACCACTTATGTGTCTGAGACCTGAAAGGTCCTGTGTATTAACATGGTTCTAAGAAAATCAAAGTGTATTACATGTAAAAATTAAGTAGCAGAGTTGAGGTACTGGATTTATTCTGTATTGTGATATAGCATTTGATTTAAGCTATGAAAAAGATTTCCAAAGATATATTGCTGTATATATATGATATATACATATCATTATTAAAATTCAGTTCATCATTTATTTGTGACACAGATATATGTGCACTTTAATTCACATACATAGATGTACATAAATGTACATATATTCAAGTCACCTTAACATGTGTAGATTATATATATATATTACAATAATGCTAAGCTTTTCATCTACAGAAACTCCTAACCACTTGAGGCATACAGTCATTTCTTTATTCTGGAAAATGGCAGAATAAAAGAACCAACCAATTACTAGATATACATTTAATGATCCCTTAATATAGTTTGGAGTAAAATACAGAGTTTAGAGACCTAATCCTCACCCTCAAGAGATTTGTAGGTTACAGAAAAGAAGATTCATGCCAGCTTCCCACGTAGATATTCATACTAAATCACTTAATAGAGATTTTTATTCTCAAGTGATTAAGTTTGTCCCGTAGTAATTGGGCCATATTTTGCCTTTTTCTTCTTAAGGATCATTCACTGTTTTATATACCTGGTAGACCAGGAGATCTCTCTCCTATATTCTCTACAGAGAAGGACTGAGAAGGACCATTGCTGTTGTTCCTGGTGTTGACCACAAGCAGCCTCTAGGTGTCAACTGCTCTAAGGTCTTCTGCAGTGACAGGGATCCCCTGCCTGACATAACATCTTTCCAGGGATAGCCCATATCCAGGGACTGACCTCTGGGGGGTGCCAAAGGCCAGTCATTTTTTCTCACTGAGGGACAAGTCTGACAGACTTGTCACCTTTACTCCAGAGCTCTCCATGTGCTTAGTTAGCCAAGGCTTTGTTGGGCTTGCCTCAAAGGCTGATTTCTCTTTTTCAACCCAACCCTCCTGCTGATCCCTCCATTTTTTAGGTGTTGATGCCCAATAAACACCCTACCCACCCAAACTCTGCTTGTCTTCTGTTTCTAAAGATTAAAGACCTAAAGTGGAAAGTGCTTATAAAATGGGAAAGGAAGTTGTCTGTTTTTCTGTGTCTAAGGTTATGACGATGAAAGTAATTTTTTTAAAAGTCTCTATCATGCTTTTAGATGTTTATTTCTTCAAAGCTACACAACTGAACATACCCTCGGTTGGCTTTTACAGCCCCAGGTGCAAATTTGCAAGTGACATTTCACCCCTGTTGCTATCGTGGCAAGCTCTTCTCCAGTGAATCAGAATAATGGGAGCTGGGTACATCCTCTATAACTGTCAAGTTGGTTCTGCTGGTATTATCGTCTTTGAAATTCTTGTAAGAAGAAGATCAAAGGTAGCTCAGATCTTCATCTAAACCCACAGATTATGAGTCAACCAGGGTTGGCCTGAGACAAATATCTGGTGTGTATTTAGTCATACAGTCATACAGTAAGTCAGTGTTCTAATCAGGGGAAGAGTAAATCAGTTGAGGTTCCTTGCTTACCATGGCAAATTTACCACTTTTCAGGGTGTGTGTGTGTGTGTGTGTGTGTGTGTGTGTGTGTGTGTCTATATACACACACACATTCTTTTGGCATATTTGGTTTTGTTTGTACATTATTATGTTTTTCTTACCCCTACCACAAACAAAGATATAAACTGCTGTCGAAAATAAAGTTATAATGGGGCGCCTGAGTGGTTTGGTTGGTTAAATGTCTGATTTAAGCTCAGGTCATGATCTCAGGGTCCTGGGATTGAGCCCTATGCCCTTGGGTGCCATGCTCAGCAGGGAGTCTGCTTGTCCCTTTCCTTCTCCCTCTGCCCCTCTCCCACCCATGCTCACTCTCTCTGTCTCTCAAACAAATAAATGCAATCTTTAAAAAAAAGAAGAAAGAAGTTATAAGCTTCTGGCAAGCTAAAATTGAGAACAAGACATCAAAGGCATGTCTGTCTCTGTATTTTTATATGTAAAAGTAGATATTTTATAGCCAAGGAAGGAGAGAAACAAAGAGATGAAGTATTTTACCTCAGATCACAAACCAAGGAGGTGGCAAAACTTGGGGTAGAATTCACATATAGTGTCTAATGTTTAACCACATCATACTGCCTTCTATTCCGTCTTCTTTGGTTGACTGGTATTGATGTAACCAAAAAGACATTTCTTCAAAATTCCACATTCCACTGATATTTATTGAGAATGTACTACATGCCTGGTACTGTTTCAGGCATAGGGTATAGAATAGTAGATCAGATGGACAAGTTTTTGTTGTCAGAGAGTTTACTTTCTAGCAAAGATCAATTTTATTTTCTGCTCAAAACCACTTACAACATATCCATTAAGAAAAAGTCTTAAACACAAAAGATAATGAAAAAGGCAACATTGATTACTCTTGAGATTTAATCTAGAATGGTCTTCTTCTTTGGCACTGGCTCCATCAGGCTAGCATAAGGACTTGCCACTGTTAGCAATAGGCACAGGATGCCTGATTACCATTTTTGATAACTATGCTTAAAGGTATCGATCGTGCCATTCAGTTACAAAAAAAGAAGTTTTTATTAAATGCGATTTTGAGTTAGGAGAATGGACTAGGCTTTTTTTTTTTTTTTTCTAGAGTATAGTAGTGTTTAAGTTATAATGCTTACAAATAAATTCTTGAGCCTTTTTTGTTTCTCTGCGGAAGACCTCTCAGGTCAGTTGTCAGAAAAACAGATGTTCAGCTCCAGAGCATAATGAATTGTTAATGGTGAGAAGTGTTTGAGGAGAAGACTCAAGGAATCTGGATTCCATGAATATAGAGAATAACGGGTTCTCAAAAAGTCTCAAAAAGTCATTATTCACAGATTTTGCTATTCTCATTTTATGTACATCTCTATCACATCACTTATTACAATTAATATTAATCATATTCAATTACTTACTTTAAAAGATTGTTCTTCTTGGAGCAACACAGTTACATGGTTCACAGCAAGGACTCAAGGCCAGTCTGTTATGGCTTATATCCTGTTCGCACTACCTACTAGACTTGTAACCTCGGACATACTACTAACTTCCTCTGTGTCAGTTCCTCATCTATAAAATAAGAACACCACCTCACTCATAAAGTTATGTGAGATTCAGATAAGTTAATATCTTTAAAGTGCTTAAAACAGGGCTTAGCATTAATACATATTATGTAACTCTTTATAAAATGAATAAAAATAGAATATTTTCCATGCATAATTGGAAGAGGAAAACATATGTTAATGACTGCTAGTATTCTCCTTTCCTACAACTTTGGTTGCATATTGAGTTGTTCAATAAATTACCATCTAATGAATGAATGAATGAAAATTTTGATGCCAAAAATGGTAAAAGGATCTGCTCAAGATCACACATCTTAGTGCTATAGATTGTCAGTGGTATAATAGGGCTAATTTTACTACTGATTCAATGTATCTCCCTTGGTATTACAACAAACATTTCATTTGACAAGATGGCAGCCCTAAAAGTTACAAATCAACTCTCAACCTCCCAGATTAGCCAATGAGATTGGAAGAGGTTAAATAGCTTATCCAAAGTCACAGAAATGGTTTGAATAGAGTCTCAGATCAAATGAGACATTGTGATGTGAAATCCATGTTTTGCGCTGCTACACAGTTGTACATTGAGAGAGCATTTGGTGACATCAGGTAGGGAAGATTGAAATCTACAGAAGCATAAGAACAAATACATAACAGGATGTATGCTAGAAGGCTTAGTCTTTCAAAAGACATCTTGTCTCCTGGATTCCTTTCTAAGCCAACATCATCAAGCCAAATCAATGATTTTAGCAATATTCCACATTACTTGCTGACATCTTTTACTCAGGTCAGTTTATTGCAAAACTAGAGACAAAGCTTGAAGTCAGTGTAGCTCAGTCTGTAAAATATACTTAAGCAAACTATTAGCACTTTTAAAATCCTGGATTCATGGGGTGCCTGGGTAGCTCAGGTGTTAAACGTCTGCCTTCGGCTCAGGTCATGATCCCAGGTTCCTGGGATTGAGCTCTGCACTGGGGTCCCTGTTCAATGGGCAGCCTGCTTCTCCTTCTCCACTTGTGCTCTCTTACATTCTCTCTCTCAAGTAAATGAATAAAATCTTAAAAAATAAACAAATAAATCTTAGGATTCACAAAAAAATAAGCCATTTATTCAATGAAAAATTTAAGAGAGAATGAGTTTAATTTGATGTTGCACAAATGTATTGAAATCAAGTAAAAATCATTACATTCATAGTCATAAATCATGGTATATAAACCATGGTATATAAACCACAATTCACAAGCCATGAGCTCGGATCTATGATTTTGGAAAGTAAAGTAGAATTGGGAAAAGAGACTTGGACAATTGTTGACAATGATGCAAAGCTACCTAAGGCATCCTGTCATAGGACTAGGAATTCTCAGTGCCTGAAGGATGCAAGCAGCAAAATTTCCAGAAAATTGAAATTGACTTGCATAAGCACATTGCATCTATTCTTCCTGGGTACTGTAGATTCCATTTCATTGTGATGTCTTTTTTTTTTTAAGATTTTATTTATTTATTTATTTGAGAGAAAGAACACAAGCGGGGTGAGGCAGGGGTGATGAAGGCATAGAGAGAGAGGAAGAAGCAGGCTCCCCTCAGAGCTGAGAGTTGACTTGGGGCTTGATCCCAGGACCTGAACTCATGACCTGAGCCGGATGAAGATGCTTAACTGACTGAGCCATCCAGGTAGCCCTGTAATGTCTTATAATTGGATTATTGCAGAGCATATGGAGCAATAATCAGTATGATGCAACATGATCATAATGAACTATTCCTGAAAAGCTCAAGAAAGTTGCTCTTATTTCTAACCAAGATCAGGACATAGGGACACAGAAGGATTTTGAGAAAAATCAACCTGCCAGTGAGGACAGCTACCTGGGCTGCATATCATCTCACTAAATAGCTCTGATCTACTCTTTATCATTCCATAAGATATTTCCAAGCGAATAATTTGTGTTTGGCAGATCACACCTGGAGGCTGAAGGCATTCTCCTCTGTCTAAATGCATTGTTTTGGATTCTTTTCATGAGACAATTACTTCTAAAAACCTGAAACAAACCAGAGACAGTCCCGGGGGCAAAACCAAAACCCTTGCTTCTTGTTTGTCTTATTTGCAGCAGGATCCACTTTTTTGTCTTGTGACTCAATTTGCTTTGTCTGCTTAGCTTCCACATCTTAAAGGGATAAATTTAAGCTCACGGACTGTGGTATCAAAATACGTTTCATATTATTGCTCTATAAAATCCACCCTTCCCAGTAAATGGACTGCACAAAGCAAATTTCAAATTTAGTTATAGCGATTAACTAAGGATTTTTTTTTTTCTGTTCCACAAACTTCCACTCTTATTCATTCATAAGTCCTGTGGTAGGTTTTTGAAATAAAAACACGGTTATACAGAGGAATGATAAGTGATATGACAAAAGGCCTAAAACTGGGTCTGGTCTAGAGAATATCATTTTAGTTCCACCTGTTTTACTAATTGTTCCTGAACACTAATGGGAAGGCTGTGAAATTTGACTAAATCGCTGTTCCTTTAGCCATAGAGAAGGGCGGTTGAACCAGATGACCCAAAGGACATTTTCCAGGTTTTGCTTTTTATGGCAACATAGCAATCTGATGCAGTACGTGGCTAGGACTGATAAATGGAAGATCGACTCCACTTGTGAATGACCTAGAACTTGCTGTAAAAACAGAGAAGATAAACAGACTGAGGGGGAAGGGCAGTGGAAATGGCAGCTGTAATTGAGATATTTTAATCGGGAAACTCTCCGGGACAGATCTTCACAGAGTTTCTTTTATCCAGAGAGCACTATGTCAGAGTGTTTAAAACTCTTGAACAACAGCCCTAGGAAGTAGGTGCTGGCCCATTTTATATACAAGGAGGATATTCCTTAACACTTCAAAGTCATGTTACCAGAAAAGACAGATTGAACCCAGGGTCTGTCTAGTCTCAAAGCAAATGGACTGCCTAGAAGTCGGACATTGTATTCTGAAACAAGCAAGCAAAGTCCAACAAACAAACAAAAGACAGACCTTAACTCACAGTGTTTTATCAAAAAGCAGGAAGACCCTCTTCCACAGTAAGAAGAGTGCATACTTAAGCCTTTTGGAAACTCTTCTGAGCAAACAAAAGTACGTGTGAGCTCCCTGGGGCTGAATAGTGTGGCCACGGTGGAATGTTGTGGTAATATAAATTACAGAGAAGATGCCTGGCTTTTCATCTCGTGCCCTCACCCGCAGATGTCTGTGGGATGAAAGCAGAAGTCACTGCCAGCTACCCGGGTCCTGGAGCTCTGACACCCTGTAATCGGCTCACTCGTTGTAACCTCCCTCTTCATCCACCAAACCCCCTCCCAGGGCAGCTTTATTGTACACATTTAGCTTGAAAAAACCCAAGTCCCATCACAATTAATTTCGCCTTGAGAATTTCACAACATCCTTTGAGATCACAATAACCCCCGAGACTATTGTGCAATGAGGACTGGAATCTCTTGCCTAAATTATAACTTTGTGAAAGAAAGCGGGTAAAAGTGGGGAAATGATCTTGCTTAAAACAATCAAGTCAGGGTGAAGTGGACAGGAGGCAGCTTAAAAATGAATATGTATCTCATCTGAGTTATCATGTTGACTGTTTATATCTTCTTACACGGTTTTTCCAGGCAATGTGCTTTTGTTTGCTACTTCTGTTTTTTGTGTCCCCCCTGCCCCACCCCAGGACATGCCTTTTGTATGCTACCCTGACTCATCATTGTTCACTTAAAATAATATAAATAAGCAAATGCATGACTTACTAGTTGTAAGTCCCACATTTTAATCAAAAAGCGTGTCTCGCGCACCATCAGTAAGTTTTCAAGTGATCTGTCATGACCAGTTCTAACAGCAAGCATGTCATTCACTCTTTCCTAATAAATTGGCAGATTATGCTAATATAAGAAAGGGAAGCTATCAATTTATGTGTGCCAGACAGGCTATGCCATTGATTTCATAATTTATGATACATGCTTGGAAGAGGAAGATGGCTAAGGACAGGGTTTCACAAACAGAATAAAATGTCACAGGAGGGTAATCAATTAGATGTAGTTGACAAATAGGTGGAGAAAAACATTGCAAAATATTATGCTTTCCTAATGACCAAACACTCATATATTCAGTGTCACTTTATATCTGTGTTTACCTTTCAACAGACGGTCTGTGATAATATCTATACTTGTCAATTATTAAGATTAGGTAATTGACATGTTCTTATAAGTATTTAACTTAGAAAGCCTTAATGATTCAATTAATTGGGAGCCAAATTTTCTTCCTTTGAGAAATAAAGGAAAGCCTAAAATAGGATAATATTAACGCCACCAATAAAATTTTAAAAATCACAATATGGCTTCTGTGTTTTGTTCCTATATGTGATCTTCTTCTAGAGAAAAGTCATGTAGGTTATTTCACATTCTTATAAAAACAAGAATTTGAGATAACTGTGAGAATTTACGGCCTCATAGGAAAATCTGGGGGTAGCTCCGTGGTCAGATAGAACAAGATGAACAAGATGATTGCTTATTATACATGAAGTATATGTTATATCTTACATTTATAGTCTAATAAATTTCTTGTTGTTAGTTAAAAGACTAGTTGTTGTCCCTAAATCTATTTTCAAAAACACATGAAAATCCTTTTATAAAACTGGAAAGTATGTTTATGCTACATTATTTATGAACATGAGCAGATATTATCAATGTGTCTATAGCTTTTGTTCATCAATGTGAAAACAGAAATACATAGTGGACAAAACAAAGAAAGTTAAACATTTAAACCTTTTATTTGCATTTAACCATTTTTATCTTGAAGATTTAATGCATGCCACATCATACAGACACACACATGTACACACAAGCATATCCTAACCCACGAGCACAAATCAGTATTTATCCAAATATATCAGATCATTTGTTACTTCTGAAAATTCCTGGAAATCTTTATTATACTTACCTTTACATATTTCACAAATGCTTACATTATGACATTAACAGCTTTTGTATGAAATTGTCTTACAGTTTGTCAGGATTCCAACACATGAAAAGGATAACATTTATTTATTATGAATGGTCTTGGGTAATTTCAAGAACATCAAACATGATTTGCTCCCAATTGTTAGTGAGATGATACAATTTTATATGTTATAAAATGATTCCATAATTAAGTTTTTCTTGTAAGTATAAACTCTAGATAATTTTTAAAAAGATTTTACTTATTTATCTGAGAGGGAGAGAGAGCACAAGTCAGGGGTAGAGGGCAGGGCAGAGGGAGAGGGAGATAGACAAGCAGAGTCACTGCTGAGTGCAGAACCTGACCTGGGGCTTGATCCCAGGACCATGAGATCATGACTCAAGCTGAAGTCAGATGCTTAACCAACTGGGCCACTCCAGGTGCCCCTAGATAATTTTTAAATAAGCAAAATATTAGTTGTCGTCCAGGTAAAATTTATATATATACTTTAAATATTCCAAAATAAGACCATTTGGAAAGTATTCTAATTATCTTAAGAAATCTTTTCCCAAACATTTGTGAAACTTGGTGATTAAAAAAGTTTTAGAAGTACAGTATCTAAGTCATCTTACAGGGTATTGTTTTTCTTTCTTTTTTTTTTTATTTCATTTCTTTTCAGTGTAACAGAATCCATAGTTTTACAACACACCCAGTGCTCCATGCAATGTGTGCCCTCCCTAATACCCACCACCTGGCTCCCCCAACCTCCCACCCCTCACCCCTTCAAAACCCTCAGGTTGTTTTTCAGAGTTCATAGTCTCTCATGGTTCATCTCCCCCTCCAATTTCCCTCCACTCCCTTCTCCTCTCCATCTCCTCATGTCCTCTGTGTTATTTGTTATGCTCCGCAAATAAGTGAAACCATATGATAATTGACTCTCTCTGCTTGACTTATTTCACTCAGCATAATCTCTTCCAGTCCCGTCCATGTAGCTACAAAAATTGGGTATTCATCCTTTCTGATGGAGGCATAATACTACTACTACTCCATAGTGTATATGGACCACATCTTCCTTATCCATTCGTCCGTGGAAGGGCATCTTGGTATTGTTTTTCACTATGGTTTTAACCTCCCTATAAACCCTCAAAAAAGTGAGTCTCCGTTTTGAAAAACATTTTGTCTTTCATATGCAAATCTATGGGATTCAGGTGGTGGGTAAGGACAAGTGGTGTTGCCCCATCCACTGACAACTGGTTTTTTCTTCTTTTTCCATAAGTGAAACAATAGTTTAAAATAAAATACAAGTTGGGGCACCTGGGTGGGCTCAGTTGGTTGAGCGATGGACTCTTGGTTTCTGCTCAGGTCATGATACTGGGGTCATAAAATAGAACCCTGTAAGGGGTTCCTTGCTCAGTGCAGAGTCTCAGCACAGACTCTGCTTGAGATCCTCTCTCCCTTTCCCTCTCCCTCTCCACCATGCTCTCTCTTGCTTTCTCTCTCTCAAATAAATAAATATGTAAATCTTTAAAAATAAAATACAAGTCAACAATATGTTATATGGAACTATTACCAAGTAGATTCACATACCCAAAAGCCACCTCTTACTGGCTTCACTTGTTTCCCAGTGAGGGCATATTTGTAATTCTCGGATCAAAGGACCCTTTATAAAAGAACCATTCTGAAATGTTCACAAAGGCAGTTTTCCTGCTCAGAGCCAGTGCATGGAAATGCATCCTGTCTGCATAACATGCTTTAATGTTTTCTTATGATCTGAAGTTGTAATAATCCTTTCCAGGGACATCTAGAGTCTAAAACTGAGTTCCTTTTTTTTCCCTTTCTCTCTCTCTCTCTCTTTCTCTCTTTTAATTTGAAAAGAGTAAGTAATATTACTAAATGACTGTGATATGATCCTTTAAAAATATGTGGCATTGACTTAGTCCTATGGAGGAAAAGTACAAAGAAGGCTAAAAGAACAAAGCGCACAGGAGAGCAATCACAGTTGTTCAGGTCTTGAGTTACATTGAACTTAGGTGGAATGAGTCCAAAGTGGAATTAAATCCAAATGTTCCCTGCTTTCTCCCACCTTAATAACTTCATATTTCCTTCATTTCATGCCTTCCATACTTTCCATATTTAAAATTGTCATCTTTGAAGACACTGAGCATATTTATGGCATGTCTGTTTCCTGATACAGCCTATCATATTGTAGCAGTTACTAGACAACAAAAGAGATTTGGGGTTTCTACATAATAGAGAAATTTAAATCAGGGAGGAAAGGGGACTATATCATGCCAACTTCAAAATAAATCTTCTCTCTTCCACTAAAAGATATGACAATTATTTGTAAAGATTCTTCCATACCTGTGTAATACACTTACCCATCAAATTGCAGAAACAAATCAAGTGGTCCAAGTTCATGCTACAGAGGCAATGAAATTACAGGATAAAATGGAAAAAATAGAACAGGAAAAAATATTATGACTATGGTTATAATTAATGTTTCCATGACTAGGAGTCACATTAAGAGCTTTTCTTATACCACATCATGTAAATCTTTCATTATATGAGGAGACAGGTACTCTCAGCCCCTGCGGGTTATATACATTAAGTAACTGGCTCAAGGTTTCAGAACTAGTAAGTAATAGAATCAGAATTAAGTTCAAGCAATTAGAGTCCCAGAATCACATTTTTCCTTTCTTCTTTGAGTAATCTCTGCAAACGTTATACCTCAGTGTTGTTGCAAAAGAAGATGTAGAGGAAAAAATAAAAGAGGAGAAAGATGATGGAGAGAAGTAGGAGGAGGGAGTGGAGAAGGAGGAAGAGGAGAAAAAATTGGCATTTATTATCATTTGTGTTCAGCTTTTGATTGGAATCAAGTCAGACTGGCTTTCTCCAATTCAATCACTATTATTTTGAATACATAGCTTCCCATCAGGTTTTTGTACAAAGATGAGGTGGGGGAAACTGGAATGAAGAAGAGGAGGAGAAGGAAGAGCAAAAGAAGAGAAATTACCATTTTATCTGAATAAACACATCTACCTAAATCATACATTAGCAAGAGGATGTTTATAACATCAGTACATTTCTTTTACTACACTATAGAGACACTTAATTGTCACTTATCTCTCGAATTCAAATATCAGTGTAATGGCTAACTGAAGTGAACAACAGTCTTTGTTTCCCAACGATGAGCCAACCAAGCAATAAAATTAAAATGAAAAAAGCTTCATGATGCTCGTTTGTGGTACTTTAAGCAGTGCCAACTGTTCCAACAGATGAATTAGACAGAGTAGTAAGATCAAGAAATCAATTGATTGAGTGTATTATTTTCATTTTGAGAAATAGAATTTGCCTTGATGTGAGCTCCCTTCTTCACCTCGACTCATTTTGTCAATCCTCCCATTTCTTCTCCTATCTATCAAGAAGGGAGAAGGGACAGTCTATGACTTGATGTTAAGTTTTTCTGCAATTACTTTCATACTTGCCTTATCTACCGTGGAATTCTTGAATGCTTTTGGACCATTCCCAGCATATGAAGAAAGGCTCTTTTGGCCAAAAGTTAAGCCCTAATTCAAGACAGGTAAAATGGCTATAAACCAGATTCCACAGAATACTCCCTGTTTTCAAACTGTAAAATATCCTTCCTCATCACTCAGCCATTGTTTGAGGACATATGTGTCAACTTCAGAAGTGTTATTTTTTCCAGTTGAATGTGTTATAATAGTGTATTTACTCAAATACTTTGTGAAATTACATCCAAATAAACATGTGGCAAAAAAGAAAAAGATTTTCTTATGGGATAATTATCACCTTTTACATTACTTCTGAATATTACTCACCAAAGATAATATTTAGTCATTTGTTAAATTATCATAAAAAGAGAACTATACTAATGTAATTGAAGCATAGGCTTCTCTGAGGAATGGAACATGTGCTAGTCTATTAATCTAGTAAACTATCCTCAGGGCTGGACAAAGATTTTCATCTCTATAGTGTCAATTCCTTTATTTAAAAAAGAATTAAAGATTTTATTTATTTATTTGAGAGAGAGAGAAAGGAAGCAAGCACAAGTGGTGGGGGGGCAAGAGGAGAAGAAGTAGACTCCCCACTAAGCAGGGACCCCGATGTGGGGCTCCTTCCCAGGACCCCAAGATCATGACCTGAACAAGAAGGCAGTTATGCTTGACCAACTGAGCCACCCAGGAGTCCCATCCAATTCCTTTATTGACATGTTTCTCAGCTACTAAGTTTAATCTACATGGCCCCCTCTCTTATTATTACTACATTCATTATGAGGAATACACAAAGTTGTATTTGAATCTTATCTGCACTCTGGAATAAAATTACATTTGTATCAGAACTTCTGAAAACTAAATGTTTTGAGAATAATTAAGATAGCAGGAGCACCTGGGTGGCTCAGTCAGTTAAGCATCTCACTCTTGAATTCACAACAGGTCATGATCTCAGTTACTGGGAATAAGGACCATCAGGCTCTGCACTGATCATGGAGTCTGCTTAAGATTCTCTCTCTCCCTCTCCCCTACATCCCCCCGCCAAAAACAAGTAAAATGATGCATTTATATCACTAATTGCCTTCATGAGATACCTTCATCTGTATTCAAGCTTCTCTAGTGCTAGGAAAATGCAGTCAATATTATTTCTTTTTGGCTGAGTGTGTTTCTTTGCTCTTAGTGTATCTCTGTTCCCATTTCATGGATTGTGACAAAGCTTTCCCTAAGAGTTCTGAAGTTACTTAACTTCAAAGATCTGGTGGAAATGTTACCGCTTCCTGAAAGATCCAGGAAACCCCTCTGAGTCTGAGTAGCCCTTTCATTGTGGAAAAGGCAGGGGGTGAATGGCATTCAGATGAAATTTTAAAAAACTTGCTATGTCCCACAAATCTCATTACAGTTGTTGGATGGAGCCCTGAATCTATCAGCCCTCACATTCCTCTTTCCCTTCTTAAAAAGGATGTTCCAGATGGTCTGTATTAATGTGTATTTGTAATACTTTTGGCTCGGGGTAATGGCAAGATAAGATAATGTGAAGTAAACAGACAGAAAAGAAAGCTATCAATGAAACAAAACTAGAAACATTTAGGTTCCTGAGTAAGACATTTCAGAGAATTAGATACACAAAAGGCTAATAAATTTATCTGTAGTAGTGTCCCCTAGCTAAGTAACAAAGCGAAATACTGTAAGACTCAGACTTCTGCTTTTTATAGTGGTTTTGTTTAATAAATTTAGTCTGGTCAATTTTGTGAGTACACATTCCTTTTGTTATTGGTCTTAATTTGGTCTTAATCACTTCATATTCGTATTTGAATTTTTCAATTTACTGAGCTTAAACATAATCTATACCTGGTCCAGTCTTCTGCAAAAAACCCTAAGCAATTCCTTATTGTCTTTGAATTTCCTCCCTTTTTTTTTTCTTATCTGTGAAACTTTATTTAGTTATTCTTGCTTGAAATATCATTGTCCACTTGTTGGGAGACATTTCTCTGTGGGTGTCTTATGTTTCTACACATCTTAAGAGCAGAGGCATGGGTTGCTTTTGTTCCAGACTATCTTCAAAGACCTGTACATATAGCCAACATCCAGGAGGAGAGATAAGGTCCCCTGGAGCAAGTTAAGGGTTTTCTGTAACATAACCCACTACCTGTACAGGCATCAAAGGCTCTTTTTTTTTTTATCATTCTATGAAATTGGAGCTTAAGGAACCATTAGGAAAATTCACACTCTTTTGCTACTGCTGTTGCTGTGAGTAATAAATGACCTTTGTCTCTAGACAAATTGTCTTGTGTTTTCTGCCATCACCCATGAGCCTATGAAGGTTAACATGTTAGTTTGCAAGTAGGATTCAATCATAGTTCTTGACACAGTTTCCACTTTTTTTCCTTATAAGAAAGTTCTGCTGAACCATTTTGGTGCACATATTAAATATGATAATTCAGTGTTTCCCCAACTTTCCCTGAAAACAAAGTTCCCCTGCATTTATGTTAAATAACAGACAAGTGGGGCCTCTCCTAGAAAATTTGATTCAGAGGTCTGAACCGGGACATGGATATTTATTTATTTTTTTAAAAATGCTTGAAATTACTATTATTTATGGGTAAATGATGTATCTAAGACATGTTATCATCAATCCAGGAAAATAGTAAATACTCAGTAAAGAATGGCTCTTCCTGGGGTTTTTCAAAAAGTCTTCAATACATACTAGTACTCACATCTGAGAAAGTTGAAAATTTAAAAAGGAAAAAAAATATTACCTTTGTTACCAACAAAGACCAGACTATAGAAGGTAGCTTTGGTCTACTGCCCAAGTGGGCCTGCAAATTAAATCTCAAAAGTAGATAGATTTATATATTTGGTTTCATGCAGAACTGCACAAAGACTGAGAGTTTCCCATGTAGAAGAGTCTCTCTCAGATGAGACTTCAGACATTGAGGATTTTGGAACTTTCATCATAAATTTTGAAACAGAAACAGAGAATGGTAGAAAAAAATTAGCTGAGTGTTTGACAGTGTTTAAAGTTAAAAAATGGGAAAAAATATGATCACATAGCCAATTTTTCTTTGTCTTTTACTCTGATAAGTATCTAGGACTTTAAAATCTCCTCTTCAAATGATCTTAGGACTCAGAGAGGTAAAAGGATTTGCTAACGATCACATGGTTAATCAATGTCACAGCTAAAATTCCAACTTTCAGCTCCAAAGCTCAGCTGCATTATACAATAACACTAAAGAGTGAGGAAAGGCAGCTAGGCTAGAGCAGGGAGAATCAGGGAAAAGAGTAAGTTGCTGCAATAGTGGAGCTGAGAAAGAACAAAGTATAGTGTGAGGTTCAGTCAACAGAGCAAAAACAAGACAATTTGATTCTACAGAGAATTTGATTTTCATCCTTTTTCATTTTGATTTATTGAAACCTCAGCATATCCTGGACCTACGATGTCCACCGGAGTAAAAATACAATAAAACCTACATCATGTATTGAAAGGTTTTATAATTTAGGGAGGGACACAAGGCAATATAAGGCCACAGTAAACTTGATCATCGTCATCCCAGAATTGCACATCACATACACAATGGGCACTCCTAAGGGCTATCAGTTATTCTGACATGGGAGAGAAGAAGTGGGGATCAGGAGAAGTTTTTTTCAGAAGTAGATACCAGGGATTAGTGAGTCACTTATTACACAAAATTCTACTCTAACACAGAACTGATATATTTTAAAGTTTAATATCTATGATATAATTATATAAAATTAAAAATGGAAATAAAATGAAATAAAATCCATATGCATCACGAACATACATCATTAACATTTGGTATGGGTTTTACCAGACTATTTTTCTATGCAGTAATGTACCTTAAATGGAAATCATTAAGGGGAAACAGTATAGCCATATCTTTGGATTCTGTGGTTTGATGACACATTCTCTTAGCAGTAGACCATGGCAACCTGAATAAACATTCTCAGGGACTATGAGGTTTTTTTGTCTGTTTGTTTTTGTTTTTTGCTGTTGTTGTTTAGTCTTATTTTGTTTTGTTTTGTTTTTTAAGATTGATTGATTTATTTTAGAGAGAAAGAATGTGTGCAAGTGGTGGGAAGGAGCAGAGGGAGAAAATCTTCAAGGAGACTCCCCACTGAGCATGGAGTCCAACTAGGGCTGACCTGAGCCAAAACCAAGAGTTGGACTCTCAACCAACTGAGCCACCATAGCTCCCCATGGGACTTTGAGTTTTCTATAAGTCATCAGTCATTACCAGATAGATGAGATAGATCCCTAGGAGTTTTAATTCATTAATTTCTTCACCCAACATTGAACCTTTCTGATGTCCAGGTGCTGAGATGGCTGTTTAGAGAACTGGATTCAATTCCATTAAAGGATAATCCAGTAAAGTAATAGGTAATCAGTCTAGTGAAGGATAATCAGTAAATTCTAGTGTCTGGAGGTGTGCATTCTAGTAGATATTAAAATTCTTACCAAGGGATCACTATAAAAGGTTTACCATGGTTTCAGTTTTTGCAGAATTGAAGGTTTATAGTAGAAAAAGTATGTGAGTATACTCTACAGTCTATAATTTGTATAGTCCCTCTTTCTGGAATGATCTATAACTTCACTCTTCCCATGGCTAACTTCTTTTTCAAATCCCAGCTCCAATACCTCTCCTCCTCAGAAAAGTTAGCATCCTACTAAAAGAAGAACTTGATAACCAAATAAATCACTCCATCTTGCCATTCTATTTATTTCCACTAGAAGGTTAATCATAATCTAAATGCATTTATTGTTTCATTGTTTATTACTTGTCTATATCACAGGAATGTAAACCTTCAAAGGCATATATTATTTATCTTCTTCACAGCTGCCCAGCACTTAGAATCTCACATGTAATAGTCATTTATTCCATAACTTATTAAATAACCTAGTTATAATTTCAATGTTTGCACCAAAACAGAAGATGGTAGTCACATCACTTTGAATTTATTTAGCTTCAAAAAATTGAAACCCAGAAGCCAAGTAGCTTAGTTGTAAACTTTTATATCACACCAAGAAATTCAAAGGTAAGAAAACACCAGAGTAACTTTATAACTCAGTGACATCATTAAGAATCCAGATCCATTTGAGCTTTTATCCTTGTTGTGTCTGAGAGATTGGCTCTTCCACAGGCCAGCTTGTCTCATGTTTGCAAGATTTTGCAGTAGGTCCAGCTTTGCATATCCATGCGTGCATGAAAACATATAGAGGAAGAAACGAGATTCTCTTATCTTGAGATTCCTGCAATTCAAGAACATACTTTTCTAGATGACACTTAGAGAACTTCCTCCTAAATCTCATTATTCAAAATTCTGTTGCACGTCCATGAATAAAACAATCACAAGGGAAACAGCATCATGATGATCGGTTCACACCAATGGTTTTCAAATTTTTTGACTGAGACAATAAAAAATATGTTTTTACTTCAAGTAACATAAATATGCATAATTGCTAAAAAATTTATGAAGTTTTTCTTACCCTTCATTTGTATGAAACACTTTCATATTCCCTATTTTGTGTTAATTGAAAAAAATATAATGTAAGCTGTTATTATTATTATTATTATTATTATTATCTATGAGTGCTTACAACACAGAGTTGGAATAACACTGTGTTAGACCAACTGAAATCTACTTTTAAAAGCCGGGTTCTAAATCAAATGAAGGAAAAGTGGATTCCCAAACTAAACTGCGATTAACAGAAAGAGAAAAATGCCCTTGACATAGGCAAACAGTATCTGCTAAATATTTACTGAGTTATTTTTAATAGGCACAGTTCAGTGGAATTTTCATATTATACTGTTATATATATTGTACGATATAATTAATATTAATTGTAAGAAAGACTCTTAACTATATATAGCTATCAAAGACAATACGTCAAGAATCAAATTAGTTCTGAGAGCCACATCAAAAGGGAAAGTATGTAAGGATTTGTTCTATATTTGCTTATTTGTTTAAGAAAGATCACTTATAGGGGCACCTGGGTGGCTCAGTGGGTTAAAGCCTCTGCCTTCGGCTCAGGTCATGATCCCAGGGTCCTGGGATCGAGCCCTATATCAGGCTCTCTGCTCAGCGGGGAGCCTGCTTCCTCCTTCTTCTTTCTCTCTCTCTGCCTATTTGTGATCTCTGTCTGTCAAATAAATAAATAAAATCTTTTAAAAAGAAAGATCACTTATAAATGATGAAAAGTATAATTTATATATCAGATCAGCCTAACATCAGATAAGTGGGAATTTTCCAAATTCTTTTGAAGTTTATCATAAAACATCCCAACCTTTTCAAGATCTCTCTGAAATCCCACGAGTTGGCTCTCTTGCACATAATAAAGTGCCCTCCATGGACATTCGCTGTCCAAGGTATTCTCACCACAATGCTACAGAGAATGGCCACCTCCCTAGCATCTCTAAAATATAGAAACTTAAACTTCCTGGGTGCTTCTCGGGACTAGAAGCCGGATCTTTCTATACACTCTCTCAATCTTCTCTTGACTTTTACTTCCTGAATATGTATCGCTCTTTTCTCCTAATGGTATTTTTTTTAATCCCATGATTTGATTCTAGTCATGGAATAGAACCAAAATGTGCTACAGAATTGGATTTTCTAGATAACTGAATGTGATTACTCTAAACCCCAAAACTTTATCTGATTTTTATTATTTCCATGGAAAATATCTTAAACTTTATTATAAAACAACCTGTCCTGGGCGCCTGGGTGGCTCAGTGGGTTAAAGCCTCTGCCTTCGGCTCAGGTCATGATCCCAGGATTCTGGGATCGAGTCCCACATCGGGCTCTCTGCTTGGCAGGGAGCCTGCTTCCCCCCCTCTCTCTGCCTCCCTCTCTGCCTACTTGTGATCTCTGTCTGTCAAATAAATAAATAAAATCTTTAAAAAAAAAAAAACCTGTCCTAAGATAATTACTGAGGATCTAAACTTTTGTTGAACAAAATTCATTCTCTATAACATACTACAGAGAAGACCTTAGATGTTTTCTATCTATAAAAAAGGCATAAAATAATACATAAAATAATAATATCTGCAATATAAAATAATATATAAAATAAGAAAATAAATGCAGCCCTCAGTACAGAAAGTGTGGTTTATGGAGAGAGGAAATAAAAGAAAGGACAAAGAAGCCAGAGGGAAATTAGAGGATTGGCACTGTCTCCAAGGAGAGCTAGGACTTCTAATTTCCAGTCCTCAAAGTTTTTCCAATCTCCATCAGTAGGCATGTATGTTTTGTGCAATGTATAGTATATACATAATTACACTATATATGATAATACAATAACAGAGTTTTTTTCCATGTTCTTGCAGCCTTCCCTGTAAAACAAGTAAGTTGAGGCATAACAATTCTAAATGATAATATCCTAGATCCAGTGACAGACTTAGAATTCAAATAAGTATCCTGTATCCAAACCTACTTTTTGCGTCCTTGTATATTCCCTTTGAATTAGGCCTAAGAATAGTCTGGAAATCACAGAGAACACCCTTTCTGTCCATGTGATAACTGGAACAGGGAAAAACCAGGCTCACCTTGAAAGGAATGTGGCACTGCACCAGGCAGTCAGGGTCACATAGCAGGATTATTTTTGCTATTCCTCTGGCTTTCCTCCCTGGCCATGGCCCAGAGTGCTCTGGGCTCTGTCATCGCTCCGGCTGCACAGGGCAGCTATGCTCCCAGTGCAGCTCATTGGCGTTAATACCCAAAGCCATAGCTGTGCTATAGGATCTTCCATGATCAACCAAAGGCTTTACAGGCATTGTTTTTTTTGTTTTTGTCTTTTTCCATCATTAATATAAGGTGACAGAAGACATCCTGTGTCACCTTCTGCTTTTGAGGGCAGTTTGAGGAGCTATGGAATAATCTCCTTCAGAGCTCAAGAAAACAGTGGGTTAGACAGCCCAATTTTCTAGAAGGAAAAACAGGGATTTATTCTAGGACAGCTGGCCCTGGGGAGGTAAGGGGACTTAGCATTCTTTCTTCTGAGAGGACAAGAGGATAGTACAAAGGTCAAATTTCTGCTGCTACAGAATGAGAGCAATAAACATTAGTAAACATAGATGAATGTTACAGTAGTTCGTATTTAGGATAATTTTAAATGCTATAATGATATGAATAAAAATATAAGATTCATAAGTCCATGGTGCCAAAGCTCCATCATTTTACATGAAGATGGATACATTTTCGGGACAAGAATTACAAATCTTCAAATTACAACATTTCTCTGTATCATAATGTACCTCGCATAATAATATATCTTGTATAATTGAAGCAAAAATTGGGCCGAGATCAGAAAATGTGAATTTTAATCCTGGCTTTGCCACTAGACGGCTGTTTGGCCTTCAGCAAATCACTTCTCTTTCTTGGTTCTTCAGTATCTTTGCTACAAATGGGAAAGGAGTCTTCACACTGGATGACCCAGGAGGTCCCTTCCAGCTCTGGGGCTCTTGGATCTGTAACCTTCAAGGTTTCAGCACTCTGCACACAGAGATGAGGTCATGTTTGCATGACCACTGCACGCACAGGTTTGGTAGGTTGTGCCTGCAGGACTACAGGCCTCAGACTCCATATTATTTTCTGCAAAGTCTGCCCCAGCTATTTCGCAGGAAGGTAGTATAGTAAAAATTGGTAAGTTGGCAAGTCTCCATCTGGGTCCTCTTGAGTCCCTCCCCGGACGCCTCCCCCAGTTTTCAAGGACCTTGCTTCTAAGGACTCCCATCTGCACCTTTCTTCAGAGGACTATCCTTGGCCTAGCCAAGCTGCCCTGACTGCCCACCAAGTCCCAGGAGGCACTGAGACAGTGACTGATTGGACAGACAAGTGAAGGCATCTTTGAGCTCCCCTCCTTGGCCTCAAGGCAGCACAAACTGGAGGGGTGTCAGGTGCAGTCTGTGAGGATTACTGCCTGAGACCTCACCTCACCTCTCCAGCTCCTCCCACTCCCCGGGGTGTCTCACAGATGCTTAGAGAAAGCCCAATCCTGCCCTTCTGATCTGGCCTTCTTTTGGACATCCACTTCCGGCCAGCCACTTGAGATATGTGCCTCATCAGGACATGGTCGAAAATGACATCATTGGGCATGCTGTTCCCCTCTAGGGATGCCATCTCCTGAGGCATCCTCGAACTGCAAACACGCGAAATGCCTCTCTAGTCTTTTTGGTACCACCTGAACCCTGGTGGTTTGTCAGAGGTTTGTCTCCAGCTGTGTTGTGTTTTATATCTTTATCCCAGAGCTGAGCTGCTGGTACCCAGTGCTTTGTAAAGCCTATGGTTCAACCAGAATCTTCCTCTTCACTGTGATTCTTTCAGTGGTCAGTCTTAGTCACCAACATGAGGTCGATAAAATAAACATCCACCTGGTTTCTCCATTTCTTCACCAGTCCTCTGCATGTTAAGTGTTGCAAGTAGATTCCTTGAAAACCACTGGCATCATGCTCAGACTGGATTGGTGTTGCTGACATCTGGAATTGTGTACTAGCTGTAGATGGATCCCAGTTCCAAATCTAGCACTTCATGATCCCTCCAGGTCTTTCTCAACTCCAAGTTCATCAACTTAATAAAATTGATCCTACCAAAAAATGAGTGGCAGAATTGCTTACTATAAAACAGCTATTTAAAACAATTCTATTAATAGAAAGTGATTAGTAACTAATTTGTTTTCACAAGTGGTTTCGTTTATTTCATAGTTTAACTAAAATTCCCATCCAGGTGTGCGTTTTCCTTTTTATTATCTTTGTCAAGAATTGCAAAGTGATAATGTTGGTTAATTTTCATTTTTTTTTAATTTTCATATTTTTTATTTGATAACCACCACCAAATGTTTTTGTTTAATCACTCCATGAGAAAGGAGGCTTTAATTAATCTGGTAGTGGAATCATAACAATAGTCTTATTTGTCCTCGGATTCTTTTTTTTTTTTTGTCCTCGGATTCTTTAGGTGAATTTGGGCCCAGGAGAAGATGCCCAGGCCACTGGAGTAAAATCTAGATTAAGAAAAATTCTTATTACCATGCAATATGCACAAAAGACATGTCTTAAATCACCATACTTGACCTTCCTTTTAAATAGACCATCCTATCATGATCCCAGGGTCCTGGGATCGAGCCCCACATCGGGCTCTCTGCTCCGCGGAAAGCCTGCTTCCTCCTCTCTCTCCCTGCCTGCCTCTCTTGCCTACTTGTAATCTCTGTCTGTCAAATAAAAAAAATAATAATAATAATAAATAAATAGGCCACCCTACACAGGGATAAAAGAATGATCATATTCGCCTCTTACTCCAATGTGCAATAATACATCCATCACATAAAACTGGTTTCCTTATTTGTGTCAAGATGTCAATAACATCTTATCAGTTGTTTCCTCTCATCCATCGTTTTGTCTTCCTGCATTTAAAATAATTACATGTGTCTGTCAAAGTTTATTAACTAGGCAGGGGCAAAGAAAATGCAATTTTTATTTCTAGTATTGCTATTGACTTCTGAGTGAATTTGATTAGACACTTCATCACCAGGAGCCAATCACATATATATTTTTTTTAATTCTCTATTCTGCCTGCAAGCTAGTTTGGGGTATTCTGATAAAAGAAGGTTTCCAAGAAAGAAAGACATGGTTTCTGTTTTAATCAAGTTTATAATCTAAGCAAGCAACATAGAGACAGACGGAACCAGCATTGTTCAAACACATTGTTCAAATGTACTTTTAAAAACACATTCTTCATCTGGCTTTTATAAAATTTCCCTTTGGTAATAACTTTTAAGGAAGACTTTTAAGGAGGTGGAAAAAGAAATTGGCAAAAGCAAAATTAAATCAAAATGCCCCAAATAATATGACCAAAGTAACTTTAGAGAAATAGTTCTTAAACTTTTGAGGGGTCATGAATCGTGGAAAAATGTGTGTGTGTGTGTGTGTGTGTGTAAGCACTGAAATTTTGTGGAAAACATTAAATAAATCCAAACCTCTGAAGCTCCTTTTTGAACCTCAAGTAAAAAGCTTCCATTTTTGGGTTTTTCAGAAACAGTTTATGAAATGTCCAGTCTTGCTAAAATAGAGCAATATTTACCCAAACTCTCTGACCTTTCCCTTCTTTTTCTCTCCTCCCACCATCTCCTTGCTCTCTATTGGATTTTCTGTAAGTCTGTTCAAAATGCTAAACCACCCAGAGTTCCCTGCTCCACAAGAGTTTTATAGTGAGGAAATAGGGACAAAACCAAGAACCTACAAGGCTTTTCCTTCCTCTTCTCCGTCCTGATGATGGGGTAATGCTCGACTTAGTGAGGTCCCCAACTCAACACCGTATCATTTTATCCTCTTTCCTTGCCTTGCTCTAGAGGCCACACCTGCCTGGGATAGCCTGGGTATTGCTCTGAAATAGAAATGCTTTTGATTTTGGCCTTTAGACATTTCTGGACATGCGGATGGTCTCCATGCGGAGTGCATCTCATCTCAGTTTTTAAAACTATGCTCATGTATCCCTGTATTATTTAGAGTAATGCTAGCTGCTGTAACAAAAACTGCAAACCCCAACATTTTAGTGGCTTAACCCATTAAAAGTTTATTTCGTGTCCATAACAGATGTTCCATTTATAATAATTGAGAACAAATGTGTCTGTCCTCTAAGTAAGTCAGCATTGCTCTTTAGGCTCATTCTGGAATTCAGCCTGGAGCACACAGAGAGACGGTAGAGACACACATCTGTGTCCACCCCAATGCTTAGAATGCCACACTTACCATTCCCACACACATCCCAGTGGTGAGAACTAGTCACATGATCCCACATATGCATGGAGGGATGGAGTTGGCTTTGGAACATGTAGTTTCTGGCTTGGCGACTGCTTCCAGCAACAATCCTACACTAAAGGACATGGTTATTGATCTGGGTGGGTCACCAGCCATCTTTGCCTTAGCACCTTTGTGATAAGCAGAGCATTTCCCATGCTACATTGCATGAGAATTACTGATAAACACTCTTTAGGAGGGTATTAGCAATCTATTGCTGTGAAGGAAATTTCCCAAAACTTAGTGGCTTTAAACACCCAGCACTTCTTATCCCACAGTTTCTGTGGGTAGGGACACAGATGTGGCTTAATTTGGTGCTTGTGCAGGCATCAGCAGGGGCTGCCGGGAGCATCCATTTCCAAGCCCAATCTTCTGCTACTGGCAGGCTCGCTTCCTTACTGGCATTTGGCTGGTGGTAGATACTGGCTCCTTGCCACATACGTGGCCCTCTCCACAGAGGAGCTCATGGCTGGGTGGCTGCTTCCACCATCACAAGGTAGCAAGAGAGTGAGAAAGAGAGCTTAGGACAGAAGTCACATTCCCTTTGAAGCTTAACCTTGAGAGTTTCATCCCTGCTCTTAGTTTACCATATTTTATTTATTTGGAACAAGTCACAGATCTAGCACCTGCTCAAGGGAAGAGAAATACACACGGATGTGAGAACCAGGGGGTGGGAGCCATCAAGGGCCACAGGCCACATATCTTCCTCTAGCAAAGATATGAACAGAATAGGGGAAGTACGACTAGATGTGTTTCCTTTTTCCTGTGTGTCTTCATCTGTAGTCTCTGACATTTAAAATACATAAACAGGGGAGCCTGGGTGGCTCAGTGGGTTAAAGGCTCTGCCTTCGGCTCAGGTCATGATCCCAGGGTCCTGGGATCGAGCCCCGCATCAGGCTCTCTGCTCTGCAGAAAGCCTGCTTCCTCCTCTCTCTCTCTGCCTGCCTCTCTGCCTACTTGTGATCTCTGTCTGTCAATAAATAAAATCTTTAAAAAAAATAAAATAAAATAAAAATAAAATACATAAACAGGGCACCTGGGTGGTTCAGTCATTAAGCGTCTGCCTTGGGCTCAGGTCATGATCCCAGGGTCCTAGGATGGAGCCTCGTGTAGGGCTCCCTGCTCAGAGGGGATCCTGCTTCTCCCACTCCTATTCCCCCTGCTTGTGTTCCCTCTCTCTCTCTCTCTCTGTCAAATAAATAAGTAAAATCTTTTAAAAGAGAAAATAAAATATATAAACAAATATCTTTGTGCTTGCTTTGGTAGCCAGGGTGGAAATAGATGGCCATACATCTATTTTCTGTCCCAAAACAGAGCAGGAAAAGAACACGTGGTAGGAGGCAGCAGGTGGCCAGGTCAGAACAGACCCTCTTCTGAAGCACATGCCCTGAGGGGGAGGGGGTCCCTGTCACTCTCCTGACCATCCCATTCTCTCAGATGCTTCTATATTACTTTATTATTGTTGTTGTTGTTGTTTTACTTGCTTTAACTTCAACAATAAAAACTTCAAGATCCAATAATTGGTCTCAGACATAAGGAAACTGGTAAAATATTTACGTTCAGCATGAACAGGCTGCACTCCTTTCACTTCTTCACTGTGACAATCGACTGATACACATTTCTAGAACATCCACTGTAACTGCTTCTAAACGTTTCATTAGTTAAATTTCTGTTAAATTTTTAAAAATTGTTTTTACTGTCATAAAATAGACATAACAGGAAGTGTGCCATTCTGGTTCCTCTGAGTGCAGCTCTGCGGTGTTGTGTGTTCATGTTGTTGTGCGACTGTCACCACCATCTGTGTCCAGAGCTTTTTCATCTTCCCAAACTGAAACTCTGTACGCATCACTGTACCTTCAACACTTACTGTCACATTTTTCTCATTCCTTAGAAACCTTTTTTTTTAAATTATTCTTTATTAAGTCTTTATTTTTTACAATGGTTTTAGGTCCACAGCAAAACTGAGGAGGAACAGTTCTCCACGTCGCCTGTCCCTACACAGGCATATCTTCCCCCATCAACTTGCTTACTAAAGTGCTAAATTTGATACAGTTGGTGAACCTATATACAACATAATCACCCAAAGGCCATAATTCCTATTACTGTTCACCTTTGCTTTTGTACATTATATGGTTTGGATAAATTTATAATGATGTTCATCTTCCGTGATGGTACCATACAAGGTATTTTTATGTCCCTAAAAATCCTCTGTGCTCTCCCTGTTCATGTGTCCCTTTCCCCAATCCTGGCCAATGTCTGATCAGTTCACTGTCTCTGTAGTTTTACCTTTTCTAGAATGTCATGTAAATGGGATCGTGCAGAAAATAGCCTTCTCAGATTGGCCTCTTTCACTTAATAAAAGGCTTGTATGTTTCATTCATGTCTTATCTTGGTTTGATAGCTTCTTTTTCTTATCACTGAATAATAATTCTAGTGTGCACATGTACCACTATTTATTTACCTGCTCATTTATGGAAGGACTACTTGGCTGCTTCTAATATTTGTCAGTTATGTAAAGGCTGCTATAAACATTCATACGCAGATTTTTGCATGGACATAGGTTTTCAGTTCATCTGGGTAAATACCAACAGGCATAATTGCTGAATCATATGCTATGAATATGCTCAGTTTTGTAAGAAACTAAGGAAATGTCTTCTAGAGTGACCTTGGTATTTCATGTTCCCACCAGCGATGAATGAAGAGAGTCACATTTTCCACACCCTCAATAGCATTTGGTATTGTCAGTGTTTTAAACTTCGGTCATTCTAATGGGTTGGTAGTAGTATCTAATTCTTGTTTTAATTTTTTATTTCCTTGATGACATATGATGCAGAGGGTCCTTTCATATGCTTATTTGCCATCTGTCTATCTTCTTTGGTGAGGTGTGTGTTAAGGTCTTTGGTCCATTTTTTAATCAGGTTCTAAATTTTCTTATTGAGTTTTAAGAGCTTTTTGTATATTTTGGACAATAGTCTTTTATCAGATATGTGTTTTGCAAATATTTTCTCCAAGTCTATGGCTTGTCTTTGCATTCACTTCAGATTGTCTTTCACAGAGCAGAGTTTTTCATCTCAATGAAGTCTGGTTTATCAATTTTTTTTCTTTCCTGGATTGTGCCTTCTTTATTGTATCTAAAAAGTAATCACCAGTCCCAAGTTTATCTGTGCTCTCCTATGTTATTTTCTAGGAGTTTTATAGTTTTACTTTTTAAATTTATGTTCATGATGCATTTTCAGTTGATTTTTGTAAAGGGTGTAAGGTCTGTGTCTAGAATCACTTTTTTTTTTCCCTTGCATGTGAATGTCCAGTTGTTTTACTACCATTTATTGCTTAGAAATGTTTTTAACTGATTCTTTTTCTTAATTTATACCCTTTGCCTTCCTGTCTGAAAAGCAACAATCTATACTTCAAAATAACCCAGAGATTCAAGTTTTATTCTAGAAGCTAAGATGGGTTAACAACTTGGCCCCTCATAGTTCTTTAAAACTGCAGCTAGGTTTACTTCAATGACACTTACAGGTTTAACTCACCCTAGTCTGGGACTTTAGTAAGCCCTTAAGAAGAAAAACTAACAGGAAGATACATGTTTATCTCTTTTGTGGGTGATCTAGGTCTTTCTTTTCATCCTGATTATAGTAAATGGGCTCTGGACAATCATGTGTAGGGTTCTAGCAGCCAAGTATTTTTTTCTAGAGCTAAGTTTCTACCTGTTGCTCTGGTTCTCAGCTCCAGTTCCCTGCCTGCCTTTCCCAGATCTTGTAGGAGCTACAGTAATGTGAGCCTCAGCCCTGGGCTCCAAGCTTATATTCCTACTGTTGGTTCTCAGATCCCTCTCTTACCCTCTTTACTAACTTATGCCTGTATCTTTCATGATCACCTAACTTGCCCAAATGAGGCTGACTTAGCTTTGGATCCTGATCATTCTCTTTTGTCTATCCTGCTGAAACCCAAACCTATGTTCTCTTAATTTCTTTATGTGGCTTTCACATTCTTCATAGACAATGAGGTTATTTTCAATTTATAGTACTTGAGATTACTGAATGCCTTCAGAAGGAAGAAAAACAAAGAATCCATTTATCAAGTCCCCAAAGTATTAGTTTTCCCAATTTTGACGCATGCGTCTATAACCTAATTCTACACATCCAAAAGAGATTGTTACATCTCACCCAAAATCTTTCCTGCTCTTTTAGAATAATTGAGTTTTTCTGGGTGCCAAGCTGTTCAAGCATACTACATCTTCCTGGGTTTTTTGGTAGCTTGGTACAACCAAGTTACTAAGTTCTCATTAATGGAGTATGAGTAGAGTAAAATGTGCAACTTCCGTCTCACTTGCTTAGGAAATTACTTGCTCTAAAATTGCTCCTTACTTTTCTAGCTGCTGGCTGAGAACAAGAATAAGAAAGCACTTTTGGAAGTTACACATTGAAGATGTCAGAGCTTCCCTACTGTTAAAGGCATGACTTCTGAAAACAGAAAGATTCTCACGTTCTATGCCATTAGGAGACACAAAGTAAACTCTTGCTGAACCATTGTCTTTGGGGTCTGTTTTTCATTCCTCATTCTAATTAATGCAATATAATTGGTAGGACTCTTGCATTTGATCATTTTTTTACAGCTCCAAAATTTTCTCATTCTTTTATAGGTTTAAATAGATGATAAAAGTTCAAATGCATTTTTATAGAAAATAATGAAAATACTGCATATTCTAAGAATCAGTCTAACTTCTATTTGTTACTTGACTTGCTTTGCCACCCCTTTCTTAAGAGGCAAGGTGGAGGAGAGGGAAGACCTTAAATGACATTTATGCTTCATCAGTCAGGCAAATAATAGGTTACAGCTAATTTGAATTTTGTAGATATAATAATGATTGATTATCTCTCAATTGACAAGACTGATTATATGCTGACATGAGAACCAAATAATTTGTTAAAGGAATCTGATTACCATACTGCAGGCTCATGGGCAGATATTGCACATGTGTTGTTCACAGAAAGTGCTTACATTTCTTTAGGCAGCAGATATTGAACAGAATCAAAGAATGAAGGATAAAAGGCCAATCTTAGACATCAGGCACATGTAACCTGAGGCCATTATCACTTTAAAGTATTAATTTTTTAAATGATGTTCATAGAAAAAAAAATATAAGGAGATTCTATATCAATAGTTCCCAAACTATTTTTTTTTTAAATAGTTCCCAAACTATTTAGAGCCACAGGATGCCCTGGGAAGTTGATGAAACTATGCTCCCCTTTTCTGGGAAAATCCAAAATCATAATCAATTTTTTATACAATGTGAGTTGATTCACAAACACTTACCAGCTCAGGCACATCCACAGATCACAAATTAAAAACAAATTTTTATAGGGTATGATGAATATTTTTCTTCTATTCAGTAATAACTACATTAAGCCAGCATTTTTTGCTTATTTATTTGCCAGCAAAACCTGGGTCCGATATTGAGAGATCTAAAAGAATATTTTGGGGGGGGGGGAGGTCATTACATAGCTAATAGTCCAGTGGAGAAAATCAACCTGACAACTGCTATTTTATAATGGAATATGATGGAATAGGTGTCTGAATATTATGTAGGGAAGACAGAAGCGAGATAAAATCCACATCTGAAGGAGCTAGAGCCAAGGTTTGTGGTTGTGGTTGTTGTTTCCTTTTGCCTGGGTAACATTTGAAGAAGACCCAAATAAGCAGTCCTATGAAAGCAGTATATCTTAATCTGCATTCATGCATGGTGATAATGACAATCATTATGGATCACATATTACATATCAAATATTATTCTGATAGATGTTCAATCCTTGTAACAGCCCAAAGCCGTAAGATAGATACAGCTCTCATCCCCATAACAGACTCCATTTCAGGGCCTTATTCTCATTGCCCAGCTGGTGGGGCCAGATTCAGTCAGGTGTCTGCCGCGCTGTTGGCTACCACGCTTTGTTAACCATGAAACCATCATATTGTCTTATATCTATACTTAAAACAGTGTATTAGAGGACAGTAGAGGCTATGTTACTTGTATGTCAACTGATCATAATAATTCAAGTAAGAAAGTGTGTGGACCAGGCATTTTTAGGCACAATAACCCAATGGAATAAATATGACTTCACAAATTTTATAGGTGAAGCACAAGGTTTAAATCAGTGGTTTGAAGTCACACAGCCACAGGAGAGAAGGCTGATGTGTGAACCAGCCCCTGACACCTGGGGTACTACATCTTTCCTACATCTCCCTGCTCTCCTGCCCCTGGGGGACCAGATACCATCTAGGTTCAGAATTTTTATGACCCGTGCGAGAACTGAAATGGCTACCCCAACTGAAGATCCAGAATTTCGATCCAGGTCAATATGGTGCAGTTCAAAGCCAGACACCTTCATTCGACTGATCAAAGAAGGCAACAAACTTCCCATTCCTATCCTCCCTCAGAAAACAGAACTGGAAAGAAGAGGTGGGGAAAAGATACGGCGTAAGATAATGTTCATCCTAGCTGATTGATTGAAAGTGGATATTGAATCTCAGATAAACGAAAGTAAGTTACAAGTTCTAAAGTTGCAAAATGAATTCCCAGTATCCAGTGATAAAATGACATGTTCAACGTATGCACAAATCTTTTCTCCATAAACAATCATTCTGCAGAAGTTCTATATGATATATGCATTAACATTTGAAGAATATGGCTAAGTTCTATAAAAATAGATGGCATAAATAAGGGATGATGATGCATCATAAAACATAGAAGATAACAATTTTTTCTTTTACATTTGCTCTCTCAGACCTATTGAGATATTCCTGCCAATGTCGATGTATAGTTTAAGAAGTTCGCATGGAAATTACACAGATTTCTATTTATCAAACCAACAACCTCTTGACAAATACTTTTAGATTTCTACTCATTTAACTCACAGTTTGGGTTTTAGGCCAAACACGCTATGCCCACACTGTTAAATGTACATTAACACTTGCAATAAAGAGACAAACGTTAGTTGGTCCCATCATCTCCCATTGACAGACCGTCATCATTTGGGTATACACAGAAACATATATTTCAGAAGCTCATGGCACATTTTCCCCTCGATTCAGGTTTCTTGTTTATTACCAATGCACATTTCTCTGGTATTTTTAGTACAACGTGTTATCCTAGACTGATCATATGTTCACAGATTGTGGGGAGCCTGTGAAAGACTTTCCACTGTACTTGCTATTGGGCAAAACCGCGTCTGCTACCTGGTACTCATGCAGAGTAAACTGTAATGTGGAGACAGATGGTATGACCAAGTGGGAGAGAGACTCTGTCTGCAAAAATCAGGAGAGCTTTGCTCTAGCAGGGAATGAAAGAGGAATGAACAAGTCCACCCCAGCATGAAACTAAGATGAAAATATAAAAGAATGTCAGTGTTGAAGGTCATTCCTTTTAATTTTGCCAAGATCTCAGCACCGAGTGAGCATGTGAACATTCCAAGGAAGGAGATAACTCCAGGTTCTCCACATGGTGAAGGGGGTCTGACTGTTCGAGCCACGGGGGGTTAATATAGGGTTCAATACATGATACGTTGCATGAGATAATTTGACAAACAGTCACTCAAGGACACGTTGCCCAATATACTCTGTTCTGCATTAGACGATAAAAAGAAGTAATGTTTTTTCTGGAGGTTGTTTGTCAAATTGTAAATGAGACCTCATTGGTTTTATATACTGTGTGCTGTTCATGATGTTCTTATTTTCATCCAATCACTAAAACCAATATCAAATTGGTTTTCCTCTTTCGAATTAGAAAAAAAAAATCCGTTTTTCCTCACGGTCTCATTTTACTGTGGTTTAAGTACCTTCTGTAGAGTGAGAGGAGGGCAGCCAAATTGGATTTTGTTTACCTTTCCCACATAAACTGCTACAGGGCACTTTTCCCCAAGACACTTATTTTTATAGTTATAATGCACGTGCTTCTGTTCATGAAATAGGCATGCTGATTGGATTTTTAAAACACAAAAACATCTATCTGATATAAACCAGCCCAATTCCAAGGAAGTCTCTGATATATTTATGCAGTTTCCATTCCCCCAATTATACACCCAGGTCCTAATTTGATGAAGTATGGGTCACTACCCACAGCACTCTGTCAATGGGTGCAAAACAGATCAAGGATGAAAAAGAAATGTTTGTTTTGGTTATAGGGCATTCTCAATGAATGTTTATTGCTGAAACAATTTACACTTAATTAAATGTTATTTCTTACACTCTCCAAAGGCTTATACTACATTATGCTTGGCAACAAGAGGCTGCTAACATTTCAGCTTTAGCTGGTGGGCTGATGCTTCTAGAGCAGGTGTGGCTCACTGAAAGTGGCTCCAGGGGCTGCTGGAGTGTCTCAACCTGGTCATTCTGGAAGTGACCCTAATTGTTGCCAGTTCTACCAGTGGCAACATCATCCATGAACCCCCCCAGAGATCTTACAAATGGCTTATATAGAGATTAAATAAATGCATGTATTCTGATTATGTGTCACAAGGTCCTAAATGCTGTGAAATTATTACATTAAGATGAAACAAATTTGTAGGTACAAGGTAACATTAACTTCTGCTATTCTGTACGGTCCAACAGAATAGCAGGGAGTTCTACAGAACTGTTAACCATCTGTTATTTGATATGACCATACTGGTTGGGTGAATGGACCGGTTACTTGGGAATTGTCCAAAGATGCACTGTTGAGGAGTAGAAGAGCCCAGCCAAAGAGGCAAGACCCAATGTGCCTGACTGGGCTCTTCCTCACATAGCTTTCTAGGGCTGGATCTATTTCCAGTGCACCCAATTCCTTCATCAGTAATGACCTGTTCTATTTTTAAGAGATGTTATGAGATTGTGTGTTCTCATGGCATTTTGCTACTTCTTAAAATCAATGAATTTTCTGAAGAAATTTTATATTGCATAATTGTAAAGATAAGTGCCCATTGTTAGAATATACAGGGACAGAAAGGCACAAAGTAAATAATCAAATTCATCTTGAATCTTATCATGTCAAAGTACCACATATTAAATATATAATAGTTAAATTCCTTTTTTTTAAAGATTTTACTTTTTTTTTTTTGACAGAGTGTGTGAGGGGGAGAGAGAGAGAGAGAGAGAGATAGAGAAAGAGCAAGGAGAGGGGCAGGTGGAGAGGGAGAAGCAGGCTCCCAATTAAGCAAGGACCCCTATGTGGGGCTCCATCCCAGGACCCTGACATCATGACTTGAGCGTAAGGCAGACAATTAACCTACTGAGTCACCCAGATGCCCCTAACAACAGTTAAATTCTTAATATATTTCCTTCCAGTACTTTTTTTTGCCCCACATGTATAAATGTGTTTATCTGTTTGTTTTAGAAAGTTAGGATTGCATTTCCATGTTGAGCATTTCTCAATATCTATGAACATTTTTCAAAAGCTGGATTTTTTTAAATGGCAGAATGATATTTGGTATTAGTTGATGAGCAGCTTTGGAAGTAACCATTCTTCTCTTTTAAATGGTCAGCTTGCTCCTTCTTTTCCAAAATTAGGAAAATTTCACAAGTATTGGGGCCTGTGAATTGCTCTGTACCTCACTGCAGGGTTGTCCAAAAGGTGTAATTACTTGGTCAAAAGACAAGACTTTCTTGTGTTTTGCAGGTTTTATATACATGTCACAGTATGTGACACAGAGTTGTTTTTTGCCCCCAAATTATCTGTGCATATATTCTATCAACATTGAAAAAAATCACTTAAAATTATGCCATTTTGGAATATGTGAAGTACTACCACAATCATTTTGGCCACATACATGTGTGTTAGTTATGTGTATATGATGGGTTTTCTTTGGTTTATATGTTAATGCCTTTTGCCAATTTCATAGGTTTTAAATTGTAAGAAATATTTATATTAATGAATATGACTCCTTTATCATATTATTTTTCCATATATTTTTTGACTAATGATTAACTTGTCTTTTATTCTGTGTCATTTCAAGACTTTACTATAATAATACATTAATAAAGTAATAAAGACAGTGTGGTACTGGCAAACACTCAACAATTAAATCAATGAAATAAATACACAACACAGAAATAGATTCATGTTATATGATCATTTGATAGTCAACAAAGGTGACAAGGCAATTTAAGAGCAAAAGGAAAATTTTTCTAACAACTGATACTGGAACAACAAGATATTCAAATCCAAAAATAAACCTTAACCTCTAGCTCACTACAAACATTAATTTGAGGTGGATCCTATACATAAACACAAGTCCTGAAACTACAAAGCTTTTAAAAGAAAACGTAACAGACGTGTGGGTGGCTCATTTGATTTAACGTCAAACTCTGTGTTTCAGCTCAGGTCATGATCTCAATGTCCTGAGATCAAGCCATGTGTCTCTCTCTGTGATCAATGTGAAGTCTGCTTGAGCTTCTCTGTCTCTCTCTCCTTCTGCCCCTCTCTCTCATGTTCTCTCTCTAAAATAAAGAAATAGGGGCTCCTGGGTGGCTCAATGGGTTAAAGCCTCTGCCTTCAGCTCATGTCATGGTCCTAGGGTCCTGGCACCAAACCCCGCACTGGGCTCTCTGTTCAGTGGGAGCCTTCTTCTGTTCCTCTCTCTGCCTGCCTCTCTGCCTACTTGTGATCTCTGTCTGTCAAATAAACAAATAAAAAAATCTTTAAAAAAAAAAGATGTTAAAATAAATGAATAAATCTTTTTAAAAAAGAGAGAGAACAAGAATGTGAGATATTTTTATGGATAAGATAAGAAAAGGCTTTTTTTTTCTCTTGAAGACACAGAAAACAAAATCCATTCTAAAAAATTGATAGACTATACTTCATAAAAACGAACAATAGTGACTCATCTGAAGACATTCTTAGGTAAATGAAGAGACAAGCTATAGACTCCCTAAAATATTTGCAATGGACATACCTGACATAGGACCCGTAACTGGAATCCTTTAAAAACACAAAACACAGAGAACCATGAGAGACTATGGACTCTGGGAAACAAACTGAGGGTTTTAGAGGGGAGAGGGTGGGGAGATGGGTAAGCCTGGTGATGGGTATTAAGGAGGGCACGTATTGCATGGAGCCCTGGATGTTCTACGCAAACAATGAATCGTGGGACACTACCTCAAAAACTAATGATGTACTGTATGGCGACTAACATAACATAAAAACAAATAGATAAATAGTAAACACAAAACACAAAACAAAAAGCTTCCATAAGACAATCATAAAAAGACAAACTTCCCAATAAAAAAAAATAAGAAGATTGAAACCTATGCTTCGCAAGGATAATATCTAAATGGACAATGAATACATGAATTAACACTGAATATCATTGAACACTGAGACAATTCAAACTTCCACTATAATTCAGTGCCACAGTATACCCACTAAAACAGGTAAAATCCATGTATAGATGCTGTTGAATGTTGGTAAAGGATGTGTAGCAACTGGAACTTTCATACACCCTGGAGGGGAAGGGGGCAGTATAAAAGGCTGCAGTTTTAGAAAAATATCTCCTGCTTTCTTAAGAAAATAGACAAATCCCTAACCCATCACCCAGTGATTCAAGAAAATATATTCCCTTCCCCCCACCAAAAAAAAAACTTGCACAAAATTGTTCACAGCAGCTTTATTCATAGTAACTCCAAAAAGGACACAGCTTACATGTGCAGCCAAAGGACAATTGACAAAGAAACCATGCTACATGTCAACATCAAGAGTCTGCTCAGCAATAAAAAGAAGAAACTACTGATGCCTGCATTCACATGGTGAATCCAGAAACTGATAATGCTGAGTGAAAGAAATCTGGCTGGGGTGCCTGGGTGGCTCAGTGGGTTAAAGCCTCTGCCTTTGGCTCAGGTCATGATCCCAGGGTCCTGGGATTGAGTCCCGCATTGGGCTCTCTGCTCAGCGGGAAGCTGGCTTCCCTTCCTCTCTCTCTGCCTGACTCTCTGCCTACTTGTGATCTCTCTGTGTCTGTTTCAAATAAATAAATAATCTTTAAAAAAAAAAAAAGAGGAGTCTGACACAAAAAACTACATACTCTAAGATTCCATATATATAAAGTTCCATATAGGAAGAACTAATTTATGGTGAGCACAGAGGAAAGGATTTACTGGAAAGGAACATTAATGAACTCTCTGGAGTGATAGTCGTGCTGTGTTTATTAAAAGGAGGTTGGGGAACGCCTGGGTGGCTCAGTTGGTTGGACAACTGCCTTCGGCTCAGGTCATGATCCCGGAGACCCGGGATCGAGTCCCGCATCGGGCTCCCAGCTTCATGGGGAGTCTGCTTCTCCCTCTGACTTTCTCCTCGCTCATGCTGTCTCACTGCCTCTCTCTCAAATAAATAAATAAAATCTTTAAAAAATAAATAAATAAATAAATAAATAAATAAAAGGAGGTTGGTTTGCTCAGGTCATCAAATGATCATTTATTGTTTATACATTTCATTGTATGTAAGTATTACTGAACAGAAGAAGAAAGATCCATGAATAAGCACTGAACCCTAGTTAATGATATGTGTAGTAATGACATGTGTACAATGACATGTAAGTCTGCAACTTAGTTTGAAATTCATCTTAAAAATAAAAGCACAAATAAACGTATGTCATAAAAACGACTATAGTAAAATGCTAATTGTAGGATTTATTTGGTGAACATATGGGTATTCATTCTGAAATATTTTCAGAGTTTCTGTATGTTTGCAAACTTTCACTATAATGTGTTGCAGGAGGAGGGGGCACTAGCAGAATAGGGCAAAGGGACCATTCCTACATTTTTTTGGTGGACCCTTTAACGGTTGGAATCAAAGACATGAACCAAATATGAAGGACTATTTTATACACTAAAAACTTTGTGATTCTATTAAGATGTATAGTATTTTACTTTTTCAGTGAATAAACTATATTTTTAGACTGGTTTTAGGTCCATACCAGCATTGAACCAGAAGTACAGAGAAATCCCATCTATTGCCCGTTGTCAATGTCAAGTAAGTATAACCTCCCACGGTATTGACACACCCACCAGAGTGGTACGTTTGTTACAACTGATGACCCTCATCATTATCACCAGGACCCATAGTTTACTTTAGGGTTCACTCTTGGTATTATACTTCCTATGAGTTTTGACAAATATGTAATAACATGTATCCACCATTTCAGTATTGTACAGAATATTTTTTTTTAAAGATTTTATTTATTTATTTGACAGAGAGAGATCACAAGTAGGCAGAGGCAGGCAGAAAGAGAGAGGAGGAAGCAGGCTCCCCGCTGAGCAGAGAGCCTGATGCAGGGCTCGATCCCAGTACGCTGGGATCATGACCTGAGCCGAAGGCAGAGGCTTTAACCCACTGAGCCACCCAGGCGCCCCTTGTACAGAGTAGTTTTGTAGCCTTAAAATTCCTGTGAGCTCTGCTTATTCATCCCTTCCCCACCCCATCCCTGACAAGCATTGATTTTATTTTTATTTATTTATTTATTTATTTATTATTTTATTTAATAATTAATTTATTTAATAAATATTAATTAATTTGTTGTTATTTTATTTATTTATTCCTAGCTTTGCCTTTTCAAGAATGTCACATACATGGAATTCTACAGTATGTACCTTCTCAGATTGGCTTCTTTCGCTTAATAATATGCATTTAAATTTCCTCCATGTCTTTTCATGGCTTAAGAGCTCACTTCTTTTTGGTGCTTAATAATACTATTGTTTGGATGCACCACTGTTTATCCACTCGCTTCCTAAAGGTTTCAAGGAATTTTGGTATGTGAATAGCTGTGGCTACCAGCTATTATTTCTGGTAATCTGTTCTGAAATAAGCCCAAAGAGTAGGTTCTTGCCTTTCTATTGTACATGTAGAAAGGGGAGGGGATGTGTCCCAGGACAGACAGCCAAGCCCCACAGAATTACCTGGTACTTAAGTCTTCAGGTCTGAGATTCACTTTTAAATTATTTTATTTTATTTATTTTTAAAGATTTTAGTTTTTCTTTGAGAGAGAGTGAGCACAAGCAGGGGGAGCAGCAGGAAGAGGGAGAGGGACAAGCAGGCTCCCTGTTGAGCAGGGAGCCTAATACAGGGCTCCATCTCAGTACCCTGGGATCACGACCTGAGCTGAAGGCAGACGCTTAAACAACTGAGCCACCCAAGCACCCTCCCACTTTTAAACTATTTTAAATAAGAAGAAAGAAAGTTTGGGAAGAGGTCTCTTATTTAGTTTACAAATCTGGCCTAGGGGTCAGAGGAAGACAACTGCAGAGGGAATATCCAGGGATAGTGGCAAGCCAGACCCTCCCACTGCAGCCCTACTGCTCCACAGTCCCATGGTCAGCCTGGTCTGACATCTCTCTGGGCAAAGTGACAAATAGCCCCCTGGTAAAGTAATACATGGAAAAGTCAAAGCAGAACTGAAAAGTTTCCTCCAAACTATTCTCCCTGACCTGCCTCCTAGCACCTTGTACCCTGACTGCAAATGGGTAGAGACCCTTCCCACACAGACATGATTTCTTGGTGGTCTTCACTCTCAACACTTTTTTTTCCCAATCTGTGTTGGTTTCCTTTATGCATGCCTTCCTTGAGCTGCTGTAGTTTGTCTAGGATTAAATCTAGGAGAACATAGCCAGCAGCCCAGCCAAGGTCACTGTTGTAACAGATCCTAGATGTTCTTGTTCTACCATTCTTTGTCTGGCCATATACATTGTTTTTTGTTTAACTTCCAACTGATTTTTTAAAATTAAAATTTAAGGTATTTGTCCAAATTTTCACAAATAAATAATTCTAAGGTTTATTAAACCCAGTATTTCTCTTTTGTAAAATATATTTTTATTTTACATAATATAAATATAAATATAAAATACAAATTTTATTTTTACTTCAATCCTTATTGTCAGTTTTGCTTGTCATTTTTAAGACTTTGGAAAGATTCTTAAGTTACAAGTTAAGTCACTCTTTTTTCTTTCTCTGTATGGCTAGATTAACTTTTGTAGAATTTTACGAAGTGAACTTTTCTTTTAATACCTCTTTGAACAGATTTCCTGTCTTTTAATGTGTCATTTCCTTTATCTTATTGCAGATTTTCTTCATTCTTCCAAAAACTGCTAAAATATTTTGTTAAATAAAAAAAAAAATTCCCAAGTGCCAATGGATGGGGTGTCAGCTTACCTAAAAATTCAGAAACAAAGAAAATAACCACCGTAGACCTGAAATCCCATGAATGTACAATTTTCTAAACAGTTGTTTTTCATTCTAAGTGACTTTTCCTATTTTAGCACAATTAAGTAGTTTATCACGAAGGATGAGTGGCGTTGTATTCAAACAAATTAAAGTGTAGGTAACACTCTTGCTCCCGTGGTGGCAATCTGTCAATCACTTTATGTAATTAATTTCCTAATGATCCTGAAACATTTGCTTTATACCTGAATGATCTTACTTTAGCGCCAGGCAATTCTCTAGAACATTTTTAAATGTGAAATTTATTCATAAACCCAAGCAAATACATTGCAGACAGCATGGAGGGGGAAAAACTCAGGATCAAACCTTTTGCCAATGGAGTGTATAATATTTTCTTTGACAGAAGGAAAGTGATATATGGCATGTCACAGCTAAGCTGTAAAAATACCACGACCTTTCCTCGGTCTCAATTATGAGAAGTAATAGCTTCAGGCTGAAACGTCATGGGAATCCCTGACCGTATTTAACACAGAAAAACTATAGAATCGAATGCAAAGTGCACAGCCAAACTGTGTCGTGATAGGGGTGTCCAGTGGTCCATTTATCATTTTTTCCTGCTTACTCTGGGGCTGACATCTACTTATTAAGTCTTTCCCTGGGTCATTTCACACTGCTGAAGAGGCAAAGTAGAAATCCCATCAGGAAGCCGCACTTCCAGAGGGAAGGGAGGTGTTTTATTTGCAATGCCATCATCATCTTATTAGGCAAAAGAAAAACTGTTGATCCTGATAGTTCCTTCCTGCTGTTTCAACAGTCACATTCAGTGTGGATGATGTGCTGATGGGTAGGAAAATTCAAAGAAAAAGTAAACTCCTGTTCTGTGAAATGGCCATATTTTTCAGTAGCTAGGGACCAGGTCTTGCTGCTGGAGGAAGCCAGATCCTGCTGAGCACTGTAGATGGCCTGGGACAATCTCCTTGAGGAGAGGCAGGGCTGGGAAAGATAAATAGGTGACTGAGGAAAGGGTAAAGCTTTCACTGAACTCTGTGGACTAAACTACCTCATTAGAGCAGCTGGCCATGTTACAATGGAAAGGGCCCTAAGAGTATGCAAATAGATTGCTTTTGAGTGGGGATGACATTCAGAAACTTTTATTTTCCATATTCTTTAACTGAAATTAGCACATTACTTACTTAGCCAGGAATTGATGAAGCAAACCACAGCTATATTCACAATACATCTGACTGTGTCACCAGCAGGAACCACAAATATCACATCTCAGTTGGAAAGGATTATTGATGTGGTTTTAGAATATAGATGAGGTTCTGTGGAGTGACATCCAGAGCCGATGACCAAGAAAGAATTCTTGAGACATCTTTGGTGCAAAATGGTGGTTTATTAAAGCAGGGGGACTGGACCCCTGGGCAGAAAGAACTGCTGCACCAGGGATGTGAGAGGTGGCTGATTATATACTACCAGGTTGGGGAAGGTAAGGAAAAGGGAGATTTTCAAAAGGATTTTCATATGTTAAAGAAGACTGACAGGATCCTGGAGGCCTTGCCATTGTCAAGTTAAGGTTGTTTTCCCTCTAGCAAGGCATTAACATTGAGATATTTGGGAGCTTCCTGGAGGAAGGTTACACTCTGCCCTCTTTAAGTATCTGTCAATGAGCTGCAGGCTATAAGGACATTTAATTGTATCTGCATTTCCTTCTAGAAGCTAGGTTATTGGCAGAAATGCTTTGATCTTGTAGATTGCTAAGACATTTGTAAACTGTATGAGGCTTAGGTCCTGCAGGATTGTGGTCTCTACAAGTTAACTACTTGTTTTTCCCTTCCTTAGCTTTAGGGCAGCCAGGAGTGCCTGAGGAATGTCTTATATATCCCATGGAAGGGGGGACATTGTGAGGTGTTAGCTTCGGCCTTGTCCTCAGCTTGCCTTCTGTACCCTCATCATTATGAAATACTCTTTATACCCACTGCTATTTCAAAACTATAATATTCTTGTTCTCATTATGTAAATAGTTCTTGCTATGTAAAAAAGAAATGCATACCTTATACCACTTTTAATAACTTGATAAATGAATTTCAGTAAAATGCATTTCCTTTGGATGACTTTGTATTTTATTCCTGGTATTCAAAACCTTTTTTTTTTTTTAAAGAAAGGGTTCTCTATGCTTCATCATACTGCACAGTCCATAGCAAAACAAACAAACAAACAAGCAAAAAAACCTTACGAATTTTTTCTAATTCCAGAATTGAATCAACTAAGCAAAGCACCTAACAGTGTTCCTCCAGGGTTTATATGTGTGTGGGGGGGGGGGGGATCTCAGTGCACAGGCATAGACCTATGCAGATCATTCTGATGAGTCCTGGCAATCTCCAAGAATTGTTTTTCTCACTGTCAAAGGTGTCCATGGAGCCCTAGAATCTAAAAACAATGGCATTTAGAATAAGATGTGCTTTTACATATGTCAGAGGGGCTCTTGGGTGGGTCAGTTGGTTAAGCCTCTGACTCTTGGTTTGGGCTCAGGCCATGATCTCAGGGTCATGAGACTGAGACTTGGGTCTGCGCTGAGCTCAGTGGGGAGTCTGCTTATGCTCCCTCTCCTTCTGCCCCTCCTCTCCACTCTCTCTCTAAAATAAATAAATCTTAAAAATAAATAAGTGATGAGTGAACAGAAGGCTGGCTGAGGACAAAGGAAAAGCTGATACCCTGCAACCTTCCCCCACCCCCACTCCTGGATGGGACATTTGTGACATTCTTTAGGAACCTTCCAACTATCTTAATGTTAATACCTTGCTAGAGGGCAAAACCTTGGCATTGACAAGGCCTCAAGGCCTCTGGTATCTTGTAGGTCCTCTTTAGCATATGAAAGTTCTATTGAAACCTCCCTTTTCCTTACCTCCCCAACTCCATGGTACATAACCTGCCACCCCTCACAACCCTGGGGCAGCAGCTCTTTCTGCCCTTGGTTCCTGTCCCCATGCTTTAATAAACCACCATTTTGCACCAAAGATGTCTCAAGAATTCTTTCTTGGTCATCAGCTCTGGACCTCATCCCACTGATCCTCAACTATATTCTAAAACTTCATCATTTGGTGCCCAATGTGGAGCTGTGAATCTTTACATTTGGACTCTGAGCTTTGGTGCAAAATTGGTGAGTACTTTCTCTCCTCTTCCTTTAATCTCATTTCAGGGGCTTTTCGAGGAGTATGGTCTTATTGGAAAACTTGCATGTCAATTGTTTGTGGCTATTCTATGGGGAGGAGAAAGTCTGACTTTTGGCTGGAAGTTAATACACTGGCCAGAATGGTAATAAGGCCCAGAGACTTGATGCCCTCACTTTATTCCTGTTCTTATATAAAGTTGTCTGTCTTGAGGCAGAGGACAGCCAACTAAGTCATCAGGATGGCTGCCAATCTGAAGACTCCCATGTGAGGTTTCCTCCTGATTGATTTAATGGTCTAGCCACTTCTGGCCACAGGACCTCCACTGGGATCCAGCTGAAACCAGTACCTGATTGAATTAAAACCAAACCAGGGACTGTTTCCTAGAGAAGTTGACTGTAAGGACCATAAATTTGGAATGTCACTTAGACCATGATGAATTTTAGTCTTTACTGTTTCTTGTCAGTGTCTTCTACTACTTTTAGCTATGAAATTGGGTAATTTCCCCTTGCAAAAACTTGTCTAGTATTTTCCATGGGTTAAAATGGCAAAATAATACACAACCTTCAGGACAGACAATGGCATGGTATGGCATTTTAGTCCATTCACCAGGCACCCATCTGTAGCCTAGGATGCGAAGGGTTAAGGGAGGGGTGCCAGCACCCCTCCAGGGACGTTTTAGGCAGGAATGCCTTCATGGGGAAGGCAGGATCATGATCAATAGTGACGTCTTGGTGAGGGATGCCTCTGGTTGCTTTTGACACAGGAACCTCTAACATATCCTGCATGGGACACCATCCAGGCATCAGGGATTTGGTAATGGACCTTCTTTACTTTTCTGGGAGTATGGCCACAGTAGGCTTCTTCCATTCCCAAGGACTCTACCTTGGAATGCCTTTTAACCCACTGGAAATAATTCAAATTGCAAAACTTAGGAAAGGCCTGAGCTCCTGGAACACTGTATGGCCTCAGTGGGATCTATCAGTTAGAGATCTTCTCTGCAGGAAACAGGGCAAATGCACCTAGGATACCTTCATCGCTCTATACCAAGACCCTGACCTAAGGGCCTTTTGCACAATGTGTTTGCCCAAATGGGTCAGCTAGTAAACTCCCTCCTGACAAGTTGGATGATAATTATCTAAGTAAGCTGCCTCCTGGTAAACCCAGGTTGCTGGAGGATTCACAGGCCATCCCTAGCAAAGGGGACTCTGACTTTCTCTCTGTTTCTCCTAATAGATGTGGGGGCTTCTCCCTTACTCATTTCCTGTGTTAATAGCTATAACTGGAGCCAAATGGGTTTAGTCTAACATGAGACGGAGACTTTAAGGAATATCCCCAAGCAGCTGCCGAAACTCCCTTTGTTTCTAGAAAACTCCCTCTCTTCTCTGGCCCGAAGTGGACTGCCTTACACCCTCCCACCCCCCACGCACACACACTTTTTGGTGGGAAACATGGCATCTGCTCCTCTGTTGGGGCTGATGAGCTCTAAAACCGGGAACTCTTTCTCTGACCTCTGGAAGCACTTTGTTTCTTCTGTATCCCTGTTCTGTCTCTGCACCAACTTGGGTGTGACCTGCATAACTGGCCTGCATGCCATCCTCGGTGCCTCCTGCACCAAAGCTCCCTCTCTCTTCACTGTCAAGAAGCAAGAAGAGCACCCCCTGGACATAACACCCCCCACTCCAGATTTCTCCACCCATGTCTTAGGTAAACACTGAAAATAGGATGGGCCCACTTTCAATGTGGAACATAAATCAGTATTTAAACTAAGTTAAGTTTGTTAGTTTAATTAAGATAGACAAGTCTTTGAAGTTACAGTAGTAAATGTGAAACTTTTATTCTACCAAGGTTTACTGGAGGTCAATTAACCACATGTTACCTCTGTTGGGTTGTTAATAAAAAGATAACTAAACCAATGGCTCATTGTCTGTCTCAAAGTTTTCATGGGTAATTGTTGAGATAGCTTTCAGAGTCTTTGGTAACCTGAAAGTTTAAAGTTTTGCTTGGATGAATGAAATTAAATTCGTTGGACATCTAGATCTTTCAAATAGGATAAAATGTTAAGTCATTAATTACTGAACATAGATTTGTGCTTTTGACTTACTGCAAAAGAAACTAAGAACATTTAAATCTATTGATAAACATGTTTTGTGCTTAACTGATTCATAAATTTGCCATCTAAAGAATTCTGTTGTAACAGTTCACAATTGGTTAATAACTGATTAGAGACTAAGGTGTTTTTTTTTCTTGTTTTTTTTTTTTTTTTAAGATTTTATTTATTTGACAGACAGAGATAACAAGTAGGCAGAGAGGCAGGCAGAGAGAGGAGGAAGCAGGCTCCCCGCTGAGTAGAGAGCCCAATGCAGGGCTCCATCCTAGGACCCTGGGATCATGGCCTCAGCTGAAAGCAGAGGCTTTAACCCACTGAGCCACCCAAGTGCCCCAAGACTAAGGTGTTTCTAAAAATACAAAATTCTGCTAATTGTAACTCAGATTGATGGAAATAAGGGAAACAACTATGTGGAAAAGTAGGAAATACATAAGAAAGATAAGGAATGGGAATGCATTTTGTTGCAGATAAAAGGTAATTTTGTTCTAAAGGAGATGGTTGTTTACAAAGAAATGGCTTGGGCCAAAATCTAAATGCAAAAAAGTTGTAGGAGGTTAATGATGGCAAACTTGGGAAAGGAATTTTAGGCATAGTCAGGACAGACTAAGATTAAAACAAACGGGTTTCAAAGTGCACTGGTATAGGATTGAAATTCTCTCTGTTCAAAAAGACAAAGTTTTCTTAAATTAATTGATTTGCTATTAAGAAGAAAATGTAAACAGTTTTTGCCTCTTTGCCTGTCCAGAAAAACCATTTTTCACATTTTACCTATATCAGGTCTTTAACATCCCTAATTATATTTAGGCATGTGCTTCAAAATTTCATAAAATTTTATTATTTTTTTATTTTTTAAAGATTTTATTTATTTATTTAACAGACAGATCACAAGTAGACAGAGAGGCAGGCAGAGAGGGGGGTGGTGGGGAAGCAGGCTTCCTCAGGGAGTAGAGGGCTGGATGCGGAGCTGGATCCCAGGACCCTGGTATCATGACCTGAGCAGAAGGCAGAGGCTTTAACACACTAAGCCACCCAGGTGCCCCAAAACTTTATAAGATTTTAGCAAATGTTGACAAGATTTAAATTGTAAATGAAATCTCTTTAACTCATTAGGCTTTTCCTTTGGTATGCTAAGTTACTCAGGAAATACTGCTAAACAAATGATAAACCTTGGGTTACATTTGGGTAAATGCTATAACTATTCTAGAGGTTCTATGTATTTCCTGAAGTTTTAATGTCTTTTTTTGTTAGTTTTTTTTAAAGATTTTATTTATTTATTTGACGGACAGAGATTACAAGTAGGCAGAGAGGCAGGCAGAGAGAGAGGAAGAGAAGCAGGCTCCCCACTGAGCAGAGAGCCCGATGCGATGCCGGACTCGATCCCAGGACCCCAGGATCATGACCTGAGGCCGAAGGCAGAGGCTTTAACCCACTGAGCCACCCAGGCACCCAGTTTTAATGTTTTGATAAGGTCATCACTTGATATTTTAATTATTGAAGTGTTATGTGTCAAGTGTTATGGGTCACAGGATAACTGAGTTTCCTTGTCTACAGTATCATAGTGAACTCGAATCAGATCACTAACAATGTCCATTTCTGAGTTTTGTTGTTGTTCTAATTCTCTTGTAAAGTGAGTTTTATCTTAAAGGAGATTAATAAAAAGGACTTTCAGGACAATACAGGTATTCAATATCTTTAAGATCAGAACTGAAATGAGTAAGAATTTCCAGAACTAACTAAAGGTGCATTCAAACCAAACCAGAATTAGTAACACGGGACTAAATTAACTAAAGGATTCTAGTGTTGTGTCTCTTACTTTAAACATTGATGGTTCTCTAATGTTTGCTCTTCCACACTAAGGAAAACTTTTTCTCTAAGATATCTGTGACTTACAGAAATGTAAAAATATTCATTTGTAAACAAATCAAAGCACTCAACTTTTCTCTCTATCTGAACCCTCTAAAACTCAAAAGGTCTCAGTAAGTATTCCTTCTTCCATGGCAATCAGTCATTTGCATAAGTTAAATGAGAATCTGTTCTCCTTGTAACAGGACACTATTGGAAACATTGGTTATTTTACCAAGGCTTTGACTGGAATGTCATATTTGAGAAAGATATGCATAGACTCAGATATGACCAGACAGCTATAAGGAACTAAGGTTGACTTTATGAAACTTGGAGCCATAAAGCCCCTTGAAACTGTTGGCCTGATACCTTGCTTACAGAAATCCCAGGAACCTCACCAGGTGAGTAAAGAATTTCACTTCCTGGTAGGTACAGGAACATGAGGATTTTGGGGGGACCTCATGAACAGGAATCTGCCCAAATCTACAGGTATTGCAGGCATGTCTGATGGTAAATACTTGGCTTGGCTTCTGGTCTGGAGAGGCTACTAAAAGTGCAACCTAGAGATTCCTTCTAAAGTTCCAGCAAAGCATATTCTAAAAGATCTATATGATCACTCACTATTCTTGCTGAGCTTATGCAAATAATTAGGCCAAGTCTGTTTAAACTGGACTTGTTTTTCAAATAAAATAGTCCTGATTTGGCTATCTCTGGAAATGAGGGTTATTATAGAGAGAAAATTTGTTTCAATAACACTCCTTTGTGGATGTTAAGTTCTATATTTGATTGTCTTTAAATGTTTGTTGTTTACCTAAGCTAGACAACTAGAGGTAAACTTAAGAGAAATTACCACAATAACTCATATATAGATAATCTTCTGCTGATTATTCTGTGGGGATAATAACAGAACCCCATAGGCACATAATTTTTAAACAGCTGAAAAAGTGGATTAATTCCTCAACAATTGTTTAACTTAACTATCACCTTGACCAATTCTATGGGGCTAAGATAATTGCCTAAAAGTCAGAAGCATACCCCACTCCATAGGATTAACCATGGACTTGTGGAGATAATGGATGACCCCACCTTCTTTATGATTGGATTGGATAATGCATGTAAGACCCCCCTTATCTTGACAAGTTTTCTCCTACTTGTCAGTGATCCTCTGTAATTAGGATATTGTTAAGACTGGATCACTCAAAGGGCTTCTTAATGGTTTCACAGCTTAGTCCTGTTTATCCTAGAAGACACCTCTACTGAGGTACAATTGCAAACAAAGGCTTAAGCTAAGCATAGAATAGCCCTCCTCATAAAAGGAGCCTCAAAGCTCACTATGGGACAGTCCCTGACTATAGTGACTTCACATCAGGTCCACATTTGTCTTAGAAACCAAAGGCCACCATTGGATGATGGAGACCAACTTAAATACTGGGCTACACTCATAGATATGCCAGAAATAATACTTAAAACTTGTCAAACTTTAAACCTAGTTACCTAGGTGCCTGACCTAACCATTGTACTTCTTTCTCTATAGAGCAAAAACTGTTCAGAGGTTCTTGATCTTGCTTACTCTAGTTACAGATTTAAGATGCCCCTATTTAAAATACAAATGACAGCTGGTTTACTGATGAAAATAGTTTTCATAAAAAGAATAAGAAAAGCTGGGTATGTCATAGTGCTCACTAGCACTTTGCAATTGCCAAGGCCTTCAAAATTAATATTAATACTGACTCCAAATATGCTTTCCTAGTCCTACATGTCCATAGAACAATTTGGAAGAAAAGATCATTATCTAACCATAAATCCACAATCAAATACAGGCCTAAAATTATTACTCTTAAGGTTGTACACCTACCCAAGGAGATAGCTGTAATTCACTTCAAAGGATGTCAAAGGAACCAATGAAAGTAATATAGGGTTTACACCAGGCCGCTGATTTGGGCAAAAAGGCCACGGAGATGACAAAAACTTCGTGAAGGAAAATTGTCCGTAGACCCTCTTGGTCCCTACAAAGTAACAGTGGACTGCCTTTTATTACACATTAAAAGATGGCCCTCCCAAACTGAACAGCCCTTGATATCTTGACGGCAGTTACAGAAACCCAGAATTGGAGGACTGTCTCCTAACGGGACCCAATGGTTATATGGCTCTAACTTGTGCTCATGGCTTCCCCCAGGCTGGGTAGGCCACTGCACTTCGGTTTTTGCCCGGAATCATGGATGCATTATTAAAAACATTACCAACAAGGCTAACCTTCCAGAACTTAAAACAATGGTCAACTCGTTCTGTGTTACATTGGTATGTCCACCTAGCACCCATTTTGTTTCTCATTGAGATTGGAGGATGTTTGGCACATGAAAGTTCTTAATAAGTACATGGTCAGCCCTAAATGACCCTCAAAGTAGCATTTCTCTATGAAAAGTCTACGTAATACAAATGTGAAGCAGCTTTACAAAACAGAATGGCATTGAATGTTTTAACTGCTACACAAGGTAGAAGTTGTGCTATCACACAAACAAAATACTATGTTTATGTTCCAGATGATCACAAAATATTTCTTGGGTTCTGACATACTCAAGTTAGCACTTTAAACAGTCCCTCTCTCCTTTAATGATTAAACTCCTAGACTGGAAAAGGGTTTTTTTTTGTCAACTAGCAAGAACTTATTTGAGCTTCATTTTCTTTGTGTTATGCTAATCATGTTTTGCTGTTTTCTCCCATATCTCCTCACCTGGCATCAACTCCTTCGCTGCCATAACTTCCACAGATGATTCTTTTGACTTGGGAAGATCACCTGAGCAGTCTCCCCTGGACTCAGCTGCTGCTGCCTTTCACAACTCCCCTATCCATTTCCCAGCTGGCCAATGTTGACCCATAGGTAGGGACATCTCTATATCCCTGTTCAGCAGGAAGAAATTACAGAAGCTGAGACCTTCCACCTTCAACAACCTTAAAGATTTAAGGGTCAAAATTGTTCAGAGGGGAATGATGAGGGAACAGAAGGCTGGCTGAGGACAAAGCAAAAGCTGATACCCTGCAACCTTCCCCCACCCCCACTCCTGGGTGGGACATATGTGACATTCTTTAGGAATCTTCCAACTATCTTAATGTTAATACCTTCCTAGAGGGCAAAACCTTGGCATTGACAAGGCCTCAGGGCATCTGGTATCTTGTAAGTCCTCTTTAGCATATGAAAATTCTATTGAAACCTCCCATTTCCTTACCTCCCCAACTCCATGGTACATAACCTACCACCCCTCACAACCCTGGGGCAGCAGCTCTTTCTGCCTTTGGTTCCTGTCCCCATGCTTTAATAAACCACCATTTTGCACCAAAGATGTCTCAAGAATTCTTTCTTGGTCATCAGCTCTGGACCTCACCCCACTGAACCTCACCTATACTCTAAAACTTCATCATAAGTACATGGGATATAAGGACATATTCCAAATATATAAAACTTACTTAAGGGTGGACACTTCACATAGACCTAAAACTCCCTGAAGCCCCTTTTTGGACCATAGAAAACTGGGCCAGGGAGAGAGAGATTCAGGATGTGATTGTATTTCTTTTAAACCAGAGTTACTGGTGACTCCCTAAACTTGGTTCCCCCACCATCAACAACTGGAGTGATGAGCCCAAACTGAGAGAGTCTATGAGGGTGGACGGTCACCAGATAAACGTGCTAGAGGCGGTGGCCTGCATCAGGCAGCAGAGTCATGTGCCCTGTGGGATCATCCAAATAAGCCAGGTAGATACTTAAAAGCTAAAAGGCAGCTTGAAACACCTGCCAGCCCCCAAAAGCACAGAGCCAACTTGCAACCATGCAAGTCAGGGGATAGCTGCCTCTTCCTATCCCCTACCTGGTTGCTACCCTACCTTGATGCCCTAGCAGAGCTTGGAATCAGAAAGCACACTTGGGGAAGTGGGGAGCAAGTGAGGGAGGCAAGGAAGACCATTCTGCTACACACACACTCCCTTGCCTTCCTGTGGGCAGCAGTTCCCAGGAGGGGGAGGGGAGAAAAGTTTCAATCAAGTCTGCAGTTTTGCATATTAAACACATCTGGACATTGTAATTTCTAAATCAAGATTCTGGTTAGTGACTTAAGAATCCATAGAACTTCTTTAGCTTCATCATCTCATAGCTCAAGCCACACCTCAGGCTGAGAGAAAAATACCCCCTCTAGACCTGGGGATGCAAAATTAGGTGGAGGCATGGTTGTGCTCCATGAGACTGTACCTTCGCCATGACATTTCTTCTGATTTTTGTCTCTTTCGTCAGATCCATAAAAGTTCCACTCCAGGGGCACTTTGGTGGCTCAGTAGGTTAAAGCCTCTGCCTTCAGCTCAGGTCATGATCTCAGGGTCCTGAGATTGAGCCCCACATCGGATGGCTTTCCACTCAGCAGGGAGCCTGCTTCCCCCTCTCTCTGCCTGCCTCTCTGCCTACTTGTGATCTCTCTCTCTCTCTCTCTCTCTGTCAAATAAATAAATAAAACAACAGAAAAAAAAGTTCCACTCCAGCTCATTTTCTTTAGTCACAGACACCCCTCCCCTCTCCCTGTCAAGTCCTGCCTTCCAGGTTTCCCCTGGAAAGGCTTTTCATTTCCTTCCAGTGCATTGGACACACCACCTACCCCACCAGTCTGCCTAAATACATTGCTTTTACAGGTTCTTATTTAACTGCAAGCCCACATTGATTCTTTCCTCTAAATTTATATTGCCCTTTGCAGTACCATTTATTTGACTGATCATGACCATATTCTATTTTTACATAATTCAACATCTTTATATCTGTGCTTATCAGTGAACTGAGGGCCACCAGGAAGTTATATATCCCTGAGCTATACATCTATTAGCTACATAATTAAATTGAGTTTCAAAATATTTCACAGATACTTTATATGTGAGTGTCATTCTATAAAGCACTTGTTTTTCACTTGAACATTTTTAAAATATACAACTTTTTTTATGTGCTTGCCTTTCAATACCCACAGAATTTTTCAATCTTTTCCTAAAGTAACCAATAAATCATATTGTTCTTGATTCCTTTTTGGAGATTGTGGGCTATTTCTGGTCTTAGAAAATCTGGAGGTTCATTTCTTCTCATTTCAAATAATAAATGTGAATAAAAATCTATTCCCAGTCATATCTGTATCTACAGCACATAAGCCTGAGAATTTTATTTTTATATATAAATTTATATATATATATTTTATATATATTTATATATATAAAATACTTTATATATAAATACTCTGGGGTTTATATATATATATATATATATATATATATATATATATATATATAAATACTCTAGGGGTGTGCTTTGGAGGTATCTCTGGATTTTATTTCAAATACATGATAGTCTGGAGGCAGCAAAATGATGTCTCAAGGGTCTTGTGTATCTAGAGAAGAATTTCAAGAATGTGAGCTTCCCAGCTTCTGAGACAATAACTTCTTTGATTGGAAACTCAGTTGTACTTTGCCTGGCATTTTCTGTTTTTAAATCCAAAGGTAAACTTACAAGTATCTCCTCTTGCTAAATTTAACAAGAGGAGATGCTTTTGTTTGTCAGTTTTAAAAACAGATTGTTTTATTGTGTTCCTTTTTTTTTTTTTTTTAAGCAGGATATCTTTTGAAGTTTGAACTCTATCCTTGTTTAACACTGTGGATTTTGCTTTAGAGGTTAAAGTTTGTAATACAGCCCCTTCTCTGTCCCTGAAAAGTGGGAGAGGAAAGACCATTTGGGAAATTCTTCTGTTAAAGTGATCCTATCTAAGGCAGATTATACTTTTCAAAATATGCCACTAATCTATAATTTCTTAATAGCATAACAAAAGTAGTGGCCACCAATGAAATATTCTCTTACCATTTGATCAAACATCTACCAAAAGATTATCATATTTTTGAGCTCACATAAGAAAAATGTCCATGGTTGTATGTCTTTCTCAAATGCTTGCCATTTTCCCTGTTTTTGTCCATTTTCCAACACATCTTTCAATATTTGAGCTAATTCTCTTCTGAGTCATAGTTCTAAAATGTTAATAAACCACCGAGAATTCTTGGTATCTGTTATGTAGCTTGATTTAATTATTATATGCCTAACAATACCTAATGTTCCTTCTAACTTAAAAAAGTCCATCAATTTGTACTTACCTCTTCTCTCTTATTCTCTTGTAATGAAATTAAAAACAAATAAACAAAAATACAGCCTATGGGCCAAACTGCCCCACCACCTGTTTTTGCCTGTGAGCTAATATGTTCTATGTTTTTAAGTGGTTAAAAAGAAAAAAAATAGCATTTCACAAAATGTGAGACTATATGAAATTGAATTTCCAGTGTCTATAAATAAAATTTTTTTAGAACACAGCGATGCCTATTCAATTTTCATACTGTCTATATTCATACATTGCCTTTGCTTATCACTTACATACTGTCATTTCTATATTGTTTATGGCTGCAGTCACACCGCAGAAGCACAATTATAAAGTGGCAACAGAGGCTGTATGGCCCACAAAGACTCACATATTTATTATCTGGTCCTTTGCAAGAAAAGTTCCAAATTATGTCTGGTTTCTGGAACAATTCCACTGGTGGACTATGGGCCATAAGGTGTAATTAAACATTATTGCCATAGGTCAAATCTTGAAATATCACCTGTCTACTCCCCTAGCAATGATCACTTTTATAGCTCTTTGGCACAATGGATGGTAATTCTTCCTAATTTTTATTTAGTTTCTGTTTGATAAATCACATGTTTCTTTTCAAAACAGGCAAAACTAGGAAATATGGCCTTAAGCATGATAAGGCAAACTCCTGACATCACTTCATTAGTTCCATGCACTGACATACCTATGGGAAGGTCAAAATACATACCAAAGTCTGATATGATACATACCATAATTTAATATATAGTTAATCTGAACTATAGAGAAATTTTATTATTTCTTTCATCTAATGTCTCCCTCCAAAAAGGCCTAATAAAAAAGAAATAGAACGCAAGCAAAATTTAGTACTAGAACTGATTCTAACTGCATTTAGAACTCTAGGAAAATTATAAATGATATTGTCTATTGCCAATTCCTATTTTTCATGAAGAAAGTTCTGAAATGTTATATGTTGGGCAAGACCAAAAAAAAAAAAGAAAGAGAGAGAGAGAGAGAGAGAGAAAGAGATGAAAAAACAAGAGGATCTTAGAAGTGGCTCTTGGCTATTTCACTTACGCGGGCCCTTTACCCACCCTCAAACATGGGGCCATCGACCGAAAACTGTTGTTAGTCATGCATTTATTTTGTCACATGTCACATGGTGGGCAGATTATTCTATCTCACTGCACCTAACTTTCATCATTTCTAATACAAGCATGGTATTAGTACCTACTGGTTAAATGACCTGAAAGTTAAATAAAAGGACTTGTTTCAAATGCTGGCTACAATGCCTGATAAAAAGGAAGTCCTCAAAATGTATTATCTTATTTAATATTCTTATTAAATCATTATTTGAAAAAGTAAATTCAAAAATGACTGCAAAATGGGCATCTATGCTCGGTGTCTGATATGGCACACCCACCTGGGTCCATCACAGTAGGCTTGTATTAGAAGCCTAGCCCACATTCCACTGATCTATTTACAAAACAGTCATGGAAGAAGTGTAGAAAGCATAAAATTTTTATTAGGATGAATTATCAAGTAAACCCTCAATATTTACTAATGAGTTTATTAAAAGTTTTCAAGAGTAAGAAAAAAACAAGTTTTTATTTATTTATTCATTCATTTATTTATTTATTATTTATTTTTAAAGATTTTATTTCTTATTCTATTTTTCCCCACTTTATTTTATTTCTTTTCAGTGTTCCAAAATTCATTGTTTATGCACCACACCCAATGCTCCATGCAATACGTGCCCTACATAATACCCACCACCAGGCTCACCCAACTCTCCACCCACCTCCCTTTCAAAACCTTCAATTTGTTTCTCAGAGTCCATAGTCTCTCATGGCTTGTCTCCCCCTTCGATTCCCCCCAACTCACTTCTCTCCATCTCCCAATGTCCTCCGTGTTATTCCTTATGCTCCACAAGTAAGTGAAATCATATGATACTTGACTCTCTCTGCTTGACTTATTTCACTCAGCATAATCTCTTCTAGTCCCGTCCATGTTGATATAAAAGTTGGGTATTCATCTTTTCTGATGGAGGCATAATACTCCATTGTATATATGGACCATATCTTCTTTATCCATTTGTCCACTGAAGGGCATCTTGGTTCTTTCTACAGTTTGGCAACTATGGCCATTGCTGCTATGAACACTGGAGTACAGGTGGCCCCTCTACATCTGTATCTTTGGGTTAAATACCCAGTAGTGCCACAGCAAGTTCTTTCAAGATATGTCTCCAAAGCCAAAGGAAACAAAAGCAAGAACGACCTTTTGGAACTTCATCAAGAGCAAAACTTCTGCACAGCAAAGGAAAGTCAACAAAACAAGAAGGCAGCCCACAGAATGAGAGAAGATATTCGCAAATGACACTACAGACAAAGGGCTGATATCCAAGATCTATAAAGAACTCCTCAAACTCAACACACACAAAACAGATAATCACATAAAAAAGAAAATGGGCAGAGACATGAACAGACACTTCAAAGAAGACATACAAATGGCTAACAGGCACATGAAAAAATGTTCATCATCATTAGCAATTAGAGGGATTCAAATCAAAACCACACTGAGATATCACCTTACACCAGTGAGAATGGCCAAAATTAACATGACAGGAAACAACAAGTGTTGGAGAGGATGTGGAGAAAGGGGAACCCTCTTACACTGTTGGTGGGAATGCAAGTTGGTGCAGCCACTTTGGAAAACAGTGTGGAGATTCCTTAAGAAATTAAAAATAGAGCTACCCTATGACCCAGCAATTGCACTACTAGGTATTTTCCCCAAAAATACAGATGTAGTGAAAAGAAGGGCCACCTGTATTATTTATTTGATGGAGAGAGAGAGACTCAGCGAGAGAGGGAATACAGGCAGGGGGTGTGGGAGAAGCAGGCTTCCTGCTGAGCAGGGAGCTCAATGCGGGGCTTTATCCCAGGACACTGGGATCATGACTTGAGCCAAAGGCAGCTGCTTAACTGACTGAGCCAACCAGGCGCCCCTATTCCAGCTCTTTTTATTAAGTTCCTTTCACATATTTCCCTGGATATCAACATGCAAAGTTCTTTTGGATCACAATTTCAACATATTTCAACCTGAATTAATTATCTTTTTTTCCATTTTAGTGCTTCCATTATTTATTTAGTTAGTTAATATATAGTTAACATACAGTATTATATTAGTTTTAGGTCTACAATGTACTGATTCAACACTTCCACGTATTACTCAGTGCTCATTGTGATAAATGTGCTCTTGATCTCTGTCACCTGTTTCACTCATCCCCTCACTACCTCCCATCTGGCAACCACCAGTTTGCTCTCTATAGTTAAGTCTGTTTTATGGTTTCTCTCTTTCTGTTTATTTGTTTTATTTCTGAAATTCCATAGACAAGTGAAATCATATGGTATTTGTCCTTCTCTGACTTATTTCACTTAGCATTATATGCTCCAGATCCAACCATGTTGTTACAATTGGCAAGATTTCATCCTTTTTATGGCTGAGTGATATTCCATTCCCTGTATATATAAACTATATGTAATGTCCATACTATATACATAACTATATGTATGTATATACATATATACATATTCTTGAACAAGAAGAACAACTAGAGGTATCACAATCCCAGATATCAAGATATACTACAAAGTTCTAATCAAAACAGTACATTACTGGCACAAAATTAGACACACAGATCAATGGAACAGATAGAGAGCCTAGAAATAAACCCATGATTACATGGTGTATCTGTTTTTATGCCAACATCATGGTGTTTTGATTACTATAGCTTTGTAATAGAGCTTAAAATTAGGAAGTATGACACCTCCAGCTTTATTGTTTTTCATGATTGCTTTGGCCATTTGAGGTCTTCCATGGTTCTGTACAAGTTTTAGGATTGTTTGTTCTGTTTCTGTGAAAAATGTCATTGGAATTTTCATAAAGATTGTATTGAATCTGTAGATTGCCTTGGGTAGTGTGAACATTTCAACAATTTCAATTCTTCTAACCATGAGCACAGACCATCTCTCCACTTATTTGGGTCAATATCTTATAGTTTCCCATATACAGGTCTTTCACCTCCTTGGTTAAATTAATTCCCAGGTGTTTTATTACTTTTGATGCTATTGAAAGTGGGATTGTTTTCTTATTTTCTCTTTCTGATAGCTTGTTATTAAAACTACCTTTTATTATGCTTGGATCTTCTCTGCCTTATCATCCACACATTTCACAGCCCAAGCTTCTTTAAAGAGTTACAAAGTATAATTTATTTTTTTTTCTAGTTCTTTACTTTCTACTCTCCGATAAAAATTCGTCATAATATCTGATCTCACCAAGATCATAAATGAGTTGCCAATTTCAATAGTGACTCCTAAATATTGGTGTTGGTTGACTTACTGGTATCTGAACTGTTGATCATACTTGCTTCTTGAACCCTTCAAGACCCATAGTGTCAGGGACATTTCTTTGCCTTTTATAAATTTTGCTTGTGTTTATTCTCTTCCATCTTGCAGTGATCTGTCTCAATCTCCTTCCTAACTCCCTATTTGTGGGCCAACTCTTAAAATGGCTTTCTTTTCCAGGGTTCTTTGCTTGGTCATCATGTATCATTCCCAACCCAGTGATTCTCATGCATGTTTCAAGACTGGCACACTGAGGACTCCAATATGCAGTAGCAAAATTACATTTCTAAAACTAACTTGAAGGAGGAAGATTGTGTCTAATTTGAAAAAGCACCTCAGGTGATTTCTGACATGCTCCTCGGCTCAAGTTTTTACTCTTTCTGGCTGACCTCATCCCTGCCCAGTACTTCATTACCACCTATGTGCAGATGGTTCACAAATTTTTACCTTCACTTCTTACCTATTTTCTCAGTTTCAGCTTCACATATTTAACTGCTTCTTGTGACCTCAAACTATATGCCCTACCAGCACTTTTAACTCAGACTGTTTGAATTGAATCCATTATTTTGTTCTTTCAAAACTGTTTTCCATCCAGCACACCTACATCATTGATTATCCAAGCAAAATCCTGGGTTTCATTTGGCCTTCTTTCCTCTCCATGATTCACTCCATCCGGTGAGTCCTTCAGGGGTATTGTTTCTCCTTCCTCAGCCACTCTCATTACAGTCCATACTTCCTTTCTCACTGATATACTCATTGTTTAGTCTTTTGTCTGGGCTATTATTATCATCTTTAACTAATTACCATACCTCCAGCTCTGCTTTCTGCAATCTATCTTCCATCCAGCTCCCAGAGTACATTTTTAAAATGCAGCTCTTACCATGTCACCCTCCGGATTACAACACTTTTGAACTCCCACCACCTAGAGGATGAAGTCCAGATTCTGCAGCCTGATGTTAGATCTCCACTGTCAGCTGAGGAGAAGCAAAGCTCACTGAAAAAGTTTCATATATTTGTTCAACAAATATTTATTATGACCAGGCAATATTCTAGACACCAGGGATACTGAAAGGAAAAAATAGGAAAGCCTCTAACACTAATGGAGTTTGCATTTTAGGGGACAGAAAACAATAAATACACACACACACACACAGTGGTAACTTCTATATGAAAAATTAAAATAGAATGATATAATTGACATTAATTAGATGTCTCTTCTGTAATGGGGTCAGAAGTCAGGGAAGGATCAAAGAGAAGGTGACTTTTAATTTGATGCCTGAGTAAATGAGGGGAGCAAAAGGTTCTGAGAAGAAAATTCATAGTGGAGGGAATGATATCACAAAGGTCTTAAAACAGAGACAAACTTGGCAAGTTCAAAGAACAGAGGAAAATGCAGAAAGGTTAGAGAGCAGAGTTTGAGTTGAAAACTAGTATATCAGAGGTGAGTAGAGAGCAGATCATGGGGCTTTTCAACAACTAAACGGTAATAGGAAGATGAGTTATACAGATTAGCATGGCAGTAGTCAATGAGACAGAGAGATGTTTGGATCTCATATTTGTTTTTAAGATGAGGTAGGTAACTCTTATTAATGGCTGTGTATGGGGGAAGAGAAACTAAGAATCAAGCAGAACTTCTAGGTTTAGGACATATTAAGTAAATATTCAAGTTAGAGCTTCTGGGAAGTTGGAGTTATATTTTTGCATTATGGATTATATGTATTTAGACGCCATTGAAAACAAAAGGAATGAATGTGACCACCTGGGAAGGATAAATAAATAAATAAATAAATAAAGAGAAGGACCTACTACCAAGTCCTATAATAGATGATAACATCTAAACTGTATCAGTAAGAAGTGAAAATATGAGAGAGGGGGTTGATTAAAAAAAGAGGGAACACTAGAACCAAGGTCGTCATGAAGTTGAAGAATTGCTGGGTTCAAAGCACTTGAGTAGGTAAACTGGAAGAATAGGAAGTGGTGATAAGACAGAGAATGGCTTGCAACAGAGTTCAGAAATGGTGCATTGCCTGTGATGACAAGCTGAGGTATAGGCATGGAAATGCTTGGCTGAGATAAGATGAAAGCTACACTCTCCAGAAGTAAGGAACTCGATGAACTAAGAGACCAAAACCACCTGCTGCTTTCTATCACCATTCGTACCTTAAGCTCTGGACTTACAAAACATTTTCTATCTCCTACGTTTCCCTTCTTGGCACCTTTGTTCATGACATTCCCTCTCTTTCATGTCATTCTCCTCCAGGTCCCAGAACACAGGCACATTCTTCCTCACCTTGATCAAATAGCTCGTACACTTCTCAGACTTCTCAGACCCTAGCCTATGCCACATCCTCAAAGAAACACATTGGTTTCTCATTTTTTGCCTTGTATGCCTCTCAGTTGTAGCACATACTGTTAATGTTGTTCAAAAATCAGTATATGATACTTCTTTCTTAATGCCTCAAAGGGAGAGAACAAATCTTATAGAGTTCTGCAGCCTCAGCACTTAGCAGAAGTTTCAGCAATGTAAGTTGAACATAGTCACTCAGGAGCATTTGCATATAATCAGAGTCTACCAGCTTTGGAATGGGTAAGATGTCAAGTAAGATACTGGGGAGAAGAAAGAGAGAAGAGAGAGATGTTTCACTATGCAATTCCATTAGATATATCAGGATACAGTAGCAGATTTTCAGTGTCAGGACATATATTCCTCACTTTATAATTAAAGAAATAAAGAGTAAAAGGGGCAATTGACATAGTACTTTTTTGTTCCATAAATCTGTACATCTGCAAAAAGTGGGCCTTGATCTTTCATGTGTTTCATGTATTTCATGTACTCTCTAGCTCTTGACTTCTTTCTGACTATCTAGTTCTTATTTTATATATTTATTATTCAGGTTATATAACATTAGCTGCTGTGATATACCACTCCCTAAATCTCAATAGTTTAATAAAGCCCTGGTTTATTTCTTACTCGCATCAAGTCCAATAGGTATTAGCAGGGAACCTGTCTTTGTACTATCATTCCAAGACCAGGATCCTTCAATTATATAGCTCCTTCACCTTTTAAGGTGTTAGCAATTTTCACTAGATCCCATATAATTATCAGACAATGAAGAAAGATGGAAGAATGGCCAAGGTTTGTAGAAATCAGACCTACAAATTATGTATGACACTTCTGTCAATATTTTACTGGTCAAAACTCAGTAACACGACACAAATGACCTCATTAGAACATCTTGATTGTATGTCCAAAAGGAAGAGAAAATGCATTGGCTATTGATGGCCAGGAGTTGAGTAAATTGTCTAAGACTGACTGCTTGCAGATTAGCCACTCACAAGGCGATCATGGTTAGCATCGATGGTCAATTGTTAAAGACATTCCATCTTGCGAGAGTTTTTGAGGTGATAAATTAGGTTATGCATCCACTAATTCACGTGAATTATATCCACAAAGCTTGTGTCCAGTCCACTGATTATACCACGGTAGGAGCTGGGATCGTTGCAACCTGACAGGCTGGGCCTGTGAAATTAGGCTGGAACCAAAGTTATGCCACATGACACTGATGTTGGTTCCAACCTCTGATCATATCAGTGCTTAAAAACTTCATGGGCCAAAGTTTCATGTTCCTTTTTTAGAGTCTGATGCTAGTTCTGCTAACTGCAAGATTGCAACAGAGGCCCTACCCTCCTGCTAATGCTCCCATTCCTTTACTTTATCCTAAGTGCTGTTCCAGCAGACCTGCTGAATGCTGTCTAGGCTTTTGCCTTTGTTTACTCAACATTGGCATTCTCTGCCACAATATTTATGATTAATTCTTAGGCTTCCATCTTGTGTCTGGCTAAATCTGCCTCCTGTGTCTGTCTGTGTCCAGTCAGATCTGCTCAGCCTACACTTTTCTCCAGCATCAGCTTCCAACCAGTCTCATTCAGACCCTGTGTGGCTTCACTGAAATATACTCCTTCCACTATTTTCCATTGCTTTTCATCCAAAGTGTCACCAAGATCTCAAATATAAGGGAATCAGGCTTTTTGCAGACAAGTCACCCAACAGATTATTTGGAATTATCATTTTATGAATGCTTTGATAGTTTGTAATTCATGTGTGTGAGTGTGTGTGTGTATGTGTGTATATATATATATATATATTTTTTTTTTAAGGTGAAAGACTGAAATGTCTGACCATTGAAAATCATTTAAAAGATTATACCTTTTATCATACTGCTGGCACTAGAATATACTAACTCCATTTCAGTATTATAGGAACAAGTTATACCAAATATTTGTCAATTTGACCATTTTTTCTTCATATTTAACAAAGATGTATTGTGTGTTTATAGTGTACCAGGCATTGAGAAAGTGCTCAGGGGAATAACTCGAGAAGGAGAGTTAAAATTCTAACAATTTTTAAAACAGCTTTTAATTTTTTTTTAAATTTGTAATTAGAAGGGCTATTAAAGGGAAATTCAGGGCATTTTGGAATAATACAGTAAATACAGTAAATAATACTGTATAAATAATAATACAGTAAAGATAGTTTAGGGGTGCTGGTCAAGGGAGAGCTTTTGGAAGAAGTTGCTATAAGTTACAGTGTGAAAGATAAATGTGAATAAGCCAAAAAGCAGGGAGACGCATATACTACAAAGAAAACAGAGTATGTGCAGCAGTCTTTTGGAGAACTGGAAGAATCAAAAGATGACCAGTGTGGCTAAACCAAGTGTGTGGGTATGTGGAGGGTGAAACATGAGGCTGGAGAAGGGGCAGGTCTTGAAGCACATTGTAAGTCATATTTTTAAAATTGGATTTTATCTTAGAAAAAAGTAAAGGTCTTTGAAGGGTTTCAAACAAGAACCCACAAGAGATCAGAACAACATGGCTGCCACACAGAGAATGAACTGGCTAGAGAAAGTGTGGAAGACTATTGCTACTGTCTGTGACTCACTTTGCCCCCCAAATTTGAGCATTAGACCCTGATTCCATGAAAGCAGGAAAAATCCTATTTAAAATCCTATGAAGACGGAGCAGGCGAAAGGATCTGTGAGGTAATACTGTTGTTAGACTTGACAAAGAAAGAGGTTCTGAACCAGAGAGACTCTTCAGTTGCAAGAAGCATCCTGGGAGGGCACTAAAGTCTTCCAAGAGTCCTGACTCCTGTGAAATCAAGTGGTACCTTACTTACATTGTCAGAACATCTTCTACTTCTGTCCCTCAGGGAGCTAGTTCACAAGTGTATCTTGGTGGCCTGTTTTCTGAAAGTCCATGAAAGAGATGATATCTGTTTGAAGCGATTACTCTTTGTGTAGCACTTTTATTTTAGAATTCCCATGGAGAGAGCAAGCAGGGCACCTTCCCGGTAGACAGTAAAAGCAAAGGAGAGGGAAGATGCTATTATCTCTGAGCTATTGAGGGCTCTGTGTTGATCAGTTAGATACCAAGAAACCTGACCTTCAGATTGGGATACCCTAAGGAATCACAGTTTGTGTCTGTTGTCTTGTAAGCACAAAGTATTTTACAAGAGCAAATTTCATAAGCGTTATTAGAGAAAAAAATTTATCTCTTTCTTACGATATGTAGTGCTTTTAGCCCAAATGGTTAGTTATAAAATTCTCTCTTTGTAGAATTTTATGAATGTATATTCCCCTTGCAATTGGTAAATTCTTAAAGGGCACGATTATCACAATTCCATCTGTTCATCATATTTGTAAATCTCTACCATGTTTAGGGTGTTACTTACCTTTTTTTCTCAAAATATCCAAGCACACTTGCATTGTAATGTACCCCATATATATCTGGATTCTTTTTCTAGCAAGGGAAAATTTCATACTATGGATTTATGCAGGTAAGGGAGAGAAAAAGGCAGTGCCCTTGGCTACACACACACACACACACACACACACACACACACACACATACACACACACGTATGTTTCCAGGACGGAGATATCAGTTAACTGGTTAGAACTGAGTGATGCCTTATTATTAAGTCCAATTCCTTCCCTTTAACAAATTGGGTAAGTTATTTTTTCCAACCATAAACATTTTTATTTTCATCCAACTCTGTTCCAGATATAACACAAATTTTAGTAAGGCATAATTCTTCTTGCCCTTTAGTGTCTCATGTTCTAGTGTAGGTTCTCCCAACCTTGTGGCTGAAAAATTCCTTGTTATGAGGAACTCCCTTGTTCATTATTGGATATTTGGCAGCATCTCTGAATCCCGCCCCCCCCTCCCCCAGTTGACAGTAGCATCCTCAAATCACTGCAACCAAAAAAAAATGTCTCCAGACTTGCTGACAAGTCCCATTTTAAAAACCACCATTCTAGGAGCAGAAACAAACATGTATATAAATAGGTAAAATATAAGCAGCAAGTACAATGGAGCAGGATAGACAGCCTCTGGAGTGAGTCAGCCTGAACTTGAATTCTGTGTCTACCAAACAGGTTACATAATCTTCCCATTCTTTAGTTTCTTCCTCTGTACTACTGGTCTGTGTCTTGGGTTCTAGCAAGTGTTAAAAGTCATTATGTGAGCGTGAGAGCAAGAGCAAAACAGGTTAAAAAAGGTGACTGCACCATATGATTATCACTAAATAAATGTTAGTTCTGATTATTCTAATAGGGACATAGTCCACAATTTGAATTTAAAAGAGGTATGTTGGAAGTGCCAGGGGAAAATTTCTCAGTATAGCTGCATCTTCAATTAAGACATTGCTTAAGGGGATCTCTGAATACGCTCACCTTTATAAATGAATGTCCATGTGAATAAATGATTTCAACCAATCTCCTTTTAGAAATGTGAATGGAAACTGCTTTAAAGTGATATAAATTTTCTAAGGATTAATCACCAAATTAATTCCTCAAATGTCCATTCCATCCCTGCTACTTATAGATTACAAGAAGAAAGATCATTCTTCCATATTTGTGAGGTCTTCAGATCTACTTTAATGAACAACATGAGTAATTCAATTGTGTTCTTGTCAATCTCAACAGAGAAATCACTCGTCAGTTTTGTGTATTCCTTCTTGCCTTCTTCCCTCATTCTTCCCTTTCTCCCTCATTTCCTCTCGTTCTTTTCTTCCTTCCTCTTTTCCTTCTTCCATTTCACTAGCTTTTATTGAGCATCTACTGTGGCTACTGGGCCAAAAAGTCTGAAGCTATAATTGTGACCAGGAAAGACAGGCTGCCTACCAGACTCTTGCTATCAAGTATCATATATAACATAAGCAATCAAAGAAAAACACTACAAAAATCAATTCACATAATCCATGGGCTTATTTTCTTCTTACATTTCCGGAACTCTAGCTTCTAATTCTTTGTTGCTTACCCTTTCCTGTAACAACTGAAGACTTTTCAGTTTTTGATTCCTAGATCAAAATAGATTTCTCTCTGACTCTCTTCCCTGTTCCTGTCTTAAGTCTGGGTTCTGGCTGGTTTTCCATTTGATCTGTTCTTTTTTTTTTTTTTTAAATTTATTTAATTATCAGAGAGAGAGAGGGAGAGCGAGAGAGCGAGCACAGGCAGACAGAGTGGCAGGCAGAGGCAGAGGGAGAAGCACGCTCCCTGCCAAGCAAGGAGCCGGATGTGGGATTCGATCCCAGGACACTGGGATCATGACCTGAGCCGAAGGCAGCCGCTTAACCAACTGAGCCACCCAGGCGTCCCTGATCTGTTCTTCTATCAACAAGACTCCATCTCTGAGAGATATGCCTAAAGACAATATACTATGCTTATTGAAATTCAGAAATTAGCACTTGAGAAACACATTTAAGATAAATATTTAAAATAATCTGAACTTGATTTTTAAATGACAAAGGATTTGAATAGATATTTCACCAAAGAAGACATAAATCTCACTTCTGGGTATATAGCCATAAGAGTCTAACACAGAATTTTGAAGAGGTATTTGCATACTTACATACCCATGTTTATAGCAGCACTGTTCATGATAGACAAGATGTTGTGGGAACACATAGTTTATCAATGGATGAATGGATAAACAAAATGTGGTGCATATATACAATGGAATATTATTTAGCCTTAGAAAGGAAGGAAATTATGTCACATGCTACAACATGGATAATCTCTGAGGTCATAGTGCTAAGTGAAATAAGCCAGTCACAAAAATGTAAATACTGTATGATTCCACTCACATGAAGCATCTAGCATATTCAAATTTGAAGAAACAAAAATTAGAATGGTGGTTGGTAGGGGTTAGAGGGAGACGAAAATGCAGAGTTGTTGTTGAATGGGTATAGAATTTCAGTTGTGCAAGACGAAAAATTTCTTGATACTGGTTACACAACATGAATGGACTTACCACTATTGAACTGTATACCTAGAAATGGCTAAGAGGCTAAGTTTTAAGTCATTTTTTTCACCACAATTAAAAATACCAACTACATTTAAAACTTTTAAAAAAGACTTTAAAGAGACAATTTTAACTATATTAAAAATAAGCTTATTGAAAAAGGAGATAGAATAAAGTTTAAATTACTAAATGGGTAGTAGATTTATATATATATGTATATTTTAAAGATCTTATTTATTTATTTGACAGACAGAGATCACAAGTAGGCAGAGAGGCAAGCAGAGGAAGAGGAGGAAGCAGGCTCCCCGCAGAGCAGAGAGCCCGATGCGGGGCTCGATCCCATGGGATCATGACCTGAGCCAAAGGCAAAGGCTTTAACCCACTGAGCCACCCAGGCATCCCGGATAGTAGATTTTTAAAGATGAGAATGACAGGATAAGCAGTTTTTGTGGTATCATTTTAACTTTTCTGTATTGTCATTCTAGAAAATAGCCATGCCTGTCCCAAAATATCCCTTAGTAATATCCATGGATTCTGAATTCTTGATTGACACATCTCCATTCTGAGCAATTGTTCTACATAATGTTCAGTGAGGGTGCTTCAGCCAATCCAATGTTCTATTTATTACAGAGATTTTTAGTTTCTTTTTTTTTTTTCATTTAGAAAATAATTATCTGCAAAACTTAGGAATTCTGAACTATGCTCAACATAAAATATTTGTCAGGCAATTTGGCATGAGAAACTAAGAGAAGAAAGTTAGAAATTCCTAAATTAGGGTCAGATATAGGGAATCTGTCTTCATTCTAGCCTTTGAAAATTACTCTGCCACAAAAGTTTGTTAAAACATATACATATAATAATATATTTAAATATTATATTTTAAAATATATATTTAAATTTCCTTTAAAGTCTTTACAGCCAATTTAGCCACTTGCTTTTTGTTCCTTCTGCACATGTTCTGCTCACTGAGTCTAAGAAGGATCTAAAGTTCTTATTCATTACAAGATGTGTATTGATAGTTACCAAGACAAAGAATCATCCTCTATAGATCCACTGTGAGATATCTATCAAGGGACACCCTTTTGTTCTATGGGCAAGCTTTGATTTTTTTTTTTTTTTTACCCCCACAGATCTAGATATGTTCAGATGGCAACAAACCTGGATCCAGAATTGAGATGAGATGAATGATGTACCCACTTCAGATGAAAAATAAGGAGTCTTCAAAAAATTCACTAATCAAGATAAATAACACTTTATTGGAATATTTTTGAAAATCCATGTTGAACCAAATATCAGAATTTTAAATTAAGACAGGCTGTTGTTTGTTTTATGACCCTGTATTATTGGGCAATGGGAGCAGTCCTTTTCAGTCAGCCGCTGATTCCGGGTCACTGGCTTCCACCACTGGCTGGTTTATGAGGATTGACAATGGTGAACAAACAGATTAGGCAATGCAAAGCTTTATATATAGTCATTGTTTTGATTGTAGGGCTTTTGTTAGCTTTTTCCACTTGGTTCAAATTGTAGAAGAATATCTTGATAAGGATATATAAGGTATACCTTGTCCTTTTGCCACAGGCTCCAGTGTGTTTAAGCAGGACACGAAAAGACAGATCCTCTATTGGCAGCCTACATTTTACCAGCTTGTGGTGGGAAGGCAGTGTGAGGAGGGGAGAGTTCATCTTGGGACTTTCTCTAGGGAGGGGTCACATCATAGGGACCAGACCAGATGGTGTTTTATCAATTTTTGGCCATTCTTGATCAATTTTTTTTTAGTTCTCAACATCTTGTCCCCAGTTCAGCAACACATAATGAGATAATTTCTCAAAATGGAAAATGGATTTGAAGTTTAAAAAATTATCTTAAAAATTCAATGTCATGGGGTGCCTGGGTGGCTCACTTGGTTGAGTGTCTGACTCTTGTTTTTGGCTCAGGTCATGATCTTAGAGTCATGGCATTGAGTCCCAGGTCAGGCTCTCTGCTCAGTGTGAAGTCTGCTGGAGATTCTTGCTCTCCTTTTCCCTCTGGTTGCCCCTCAAAATAAATAAATAGAATCTTAAAAAAGCAAACAAACAAACAAAAAACCTCAATGTCATGTCTTTTCAGGAAAGAATGGTTCAGAAAAAAATCTCTATTGGCCAAGAGGCAGTCCTGTTTAAAGAAATGGCACATTCAAGAGTTGTCCTTCAAATAACCTTGGTTTTCATTTTTGCACTGATACTTTGGTGTCAGTGTCCCAGAGTACCAACTTAGGTGTGTTTGTTGAGCAGCGGGTGGGGATTGGTTAGTACTCATAGTTACTCTATCAAAATAATCTCTATAGCTGGCTTTTCTATCATTCCTCAACTGTTTGTCTAACCAAGTCATTCAGGTTTGAGGACATTTTAGAGGTTTTTTTTAGCATAAAATGCAAATGTTATCCTGGGAGGTTAAGAAAAACTAATGTCAACCATTAACCTTAAAATCAACAATTAACATGTCAATCCAAATGAGTTTATAATGTTTTCTCTAATAATGAATGGACCAGTGGTTGTTAAATTTTCTGAGTTATTAGCACTGGAATTTAAGGTGATATTGAAGGGATTAAAAGGTGACTACCAATTCCTTAAAAAAGTAATTTTTAAAATATTCCATTATAACCTTACTCACTTGGCATTCTTTCAGTATGGGGGTTGAGTAGAAATGTTCATGTCCCTGATGTTATCTCATGAAAGAAAATACAAATACAAAGGACTTTAAAAATTCTCATGTTTTGTAGTAAACAAGGATCCTTTTGGTGACATTGGCTTACCTGTGAGCTAAAGGAACATGTTCTGCCCTCTTGTACTCCATGTATTTCCACTCAATCCTTAGACTAGTTCTGACCAACGTCACAATACATATATGCATCCCCAGCTTTTGCAAAATTTAATTTTCATTTGATCCAAACATATTGGCAAAACTACACATTACTTTATATTCTAATGAAGGTAAGTAGCATAAACCTTGAACTCTTCTGTTACAGGGAACTGGATCAGTCATCTGCAGTTAGAACTCTACACAGTGCTTGGCACAAGAGAGACAGTCAAGAACTATCTTCTGACCCGACTTGTACAGTGCTAGGTTTTTAGGGGAAGTGTCTTGTGATAAAGAATTTTAAAAGGTAAAATGTTTAGAAAGTCTATTGCTTGAGGTGGTAGTGGTAATTGTGGTTAACACTGTCTTGTGTTAGGCACCATAAGTTCTATATTTTCTGGTGAAAAGAACTAAAAAAATGATAGGTAGATGAGTCAATGGGCATATGGAAAGGCCAAGTATGAAAGTACCCAGAAAATCAACATTCTTTTCTTTACAACTTTATGTATGCACAATTTCTTTCAAAGATTCAACAGAAGGTTAAAATGGGGGCTTTTCCTGACTTAACTCAAATGAGGTCTTAACAAAATTAACATCAGATAATGAAGCCTGTGTGAAAGAGTTTACCATAAACAGATTTTATAAAGGAAATAGGTAATCTATAGCATGATTCTCGTATCTCTTCATTAACTTTAAGAATATAGAAGTTTTTATAGAAGGGTTAGAAAACAACAAAAAAAACACTGAAAAACTGTCCTGGGAAAGGGATTAGTGCTACCCTGTTTGTTCCAAGCCTACTGAGAGATGACCACATAATTACTCAGATAGCTATGAAAAGTGTGTAAAATGTGAGCTCAGCTTAACTCATGACTGGAGAAGGTATAGCATCCTGAGGCAGAGGAACAACTGTAGTTGCCCTGGGGTAGACCTGCTTGTAAGCCAGAGTTCTGGAGTAAGGGTGCACATGTGTCTCACCTACATAAGCAACATGGGAGAGAGAACCAAGGGGGAGACCTCAACTCCTTCTAACAAGGCCAACTAGATGGCTGAGGATACCTATGGTGGGGGGAGGGTGGAGATAGAAATGAATGCCATGTTCCTGAGTGCCACAAGGCTTTGCAGTCTACTATCATAATTAGAGATGCATCTGCCCAAGTCAAGGGGATTGTAGGAGTGGGGTCTTCTGCATACCCATACAAAAGACTCTGGAAGGAAAAAAGTCAAACTTAATCATTTGCTAAACCAAGAAATCATTTGAAGCATATGAGGAAGAGGCCCAGCTTAGGATTTTCTCCATCTTCCCCATGGTGTGACTTGGGGAACAGACATTGGCTGGTGAACTGTTGGAGGAAGAGGAAGGATGCACTATAAAAAATAAGAGACAAAATCAGATGCATACCATGCCCTTCCTACACTGGCCTCTTCCATTTGCAGATTTCCAGCCAGAAGCAGGTACACACTGGGAAGGAAGCAGATTAGATATTTCACGTTGATAATGAGCTACAGTTTCGATTAATCTTTTGTGTAGGACATTCCATTTTCAAAATTGTGACAGTGTGATGTAAAGTGACCAAAGCTCCAAGAATGAGCAGCAGATTCAAGGACCTCTTGGAGTTTTCATTGAGGATAAGATGGCGTTACTGTTGGCAATTACATTTTTAAAATATGAATGAGCAGCTGAATAAATAAATAGATAAATAAAAGTAAAATTACGTTTTGATGACATGATGAGCTGTGCTTGAGTCAGTTCATTGCATAGAACTACTCTGGCTAGTGGCAATAACATTTAATATTTGTATAATTACCCCTTGTTGTTATGGCATATGCCCCTCCACCTACTTCACAAAGGTGAGTTGACACAGCTCTTTTAGGTGTTATATTAGAGTCCTTATTTTAAAAAAAAGCCAAGCATTCTGTGGGCTTCTGATTTTGGCTGTGAATATGAGAGATGAACAGATAAGCTCTGCAAATGAAAACACTGTCTCATCCAGGCTCTTTCCCTCATGGGCACCATGACCTCTTTTTCCAAAGACAGGGCTACCTTAGCACATCAGGTGTAGCACAGAATGTCATCTGGTAAACCACCAGTGAGGAGCATGAGCTAAGACCCCCAGCAGCAGGGGCTGCTAACCCTCTGGCCTGAAGGATTTAATTACATTCTCCCTGTCAGAGAAGGAAGTTGGATTTGCTTCAGTGGAGTTGCATTTTCTGCATTTGAGTGATCTGTCTCTCCTATAAAACCATTTCCAAACAGTACCATTCCAGAATCCTAGAAACTGTTTACTTAGAAGCTTGTGCGGCTCACTCTCAGACCAAAGGCCACTCAGTGCCCTTGTGTTTACATTTCTACCTTTCAGATGCCTGGTCTTTTGTGAGAAAGGAACAGAGTCCTCGGGGGAAAGCACTCAAAGTTCCTGTCGTCAACTCTGCTCTCAGGCTCTGCTGTAGCACACTCTACAATATTCCTTAATTCCTGTGCTACTGATGTCAAGGACCTTGTCTTTTTTCTCAGCATTTTGCACAAAACACAATTCTTATCTGACTTTCCCACCCTATCATGTTTGGGGAGCAAAGCTTATTCTCTGATGATCTCAGTCATGGCTTCCTGTGCCTTCTGAAAGAAACTTGCCCTCAGAAATACACATTCTATGGATGAATAGTATGCCTCTGATATTTTCTTTAAATGGTGGTCTCTGTTAAAAATGTCGTCAGTAGGATTACTTTCAGATAGATCAAAGCAAAGGCCGAGAGGAGGTCCTCATTTCAGATCTTCAGAACTCACCTGGATGTGAGTCAGAAAATGAGTCTCCAGGTTAGACAAAACCAATGGAAGAAATGGATAGTTAAGAGCTAGTCCTTAAAGAACAGCTATATGGACTATTTCATGCTCAAATATACTGTTTCTAGAGCACCTAGAAAATATTTGTTTTGCCCATGAATGAATTTTTGACATTACATCTTTGGGGGTTTCAAAGTACTCTCAAATTGTAGAAATTCCAGAAATGAGGGTATAAATCCAAACTGTGAAAATGCATGTTTAGAAAAGAGGGTATAAATCCAAACTGTGAAAATGTATGTTTAGAAAATGTATGTTTAGAAAAGCTAGAAGATGAGTAAGGTCAGAGGATCTAATGCATACCATGGTGACTACAGTTGATAACACTGTACTGTATCATGGAAATTTATAAACAGACAGAACTTCAGTTTTCTCTCACACACAAAAGGTAAATAGGTGAGGTGATGGAGGTGCTACTTAACTGCATAGGAGGACTCCTTACACAATGTCTCCATATATAAAATCCAGCATGAGATACACCTAAAGTGTCTTACAGTTTTATTTGTAACTTATACCTCACTAAAGCGGAATAAAATAAAAAAATGAGAATTATGAAAAGTTTAAAAAAGTCATAAAAAGAAAAAGAAAAGAAAAGAAAAGGAAAGTGGAGAGGGACACCAGGAACTGTTATCCTAGTCACAGCCATGGTCTCTAATGGATGCATTCTCTTACCTCCTGTCTCTGCTTCTATATTTTTCCAACTTCAGTGCCTTCCAGTGATTCACAACCAGGATTGAATTTGTCCCAAGGAGACACTTGATATTATCTGCAGACATTTTTGGTTGTTACAAGTGGGTTGGGGGGGGATGCAATACCTCTATAAGATGCCAGGCACACTGCTCAAGATCCTACCATGCAAACCCTCCACAGAAGAAAATTATCCAGCCCAAGATGTGAATTACGCTGGCAAAATGCTGGTATATCCATTCCCACACCACCACAGGAATGCTCCTTTTAAAACATACAACAGATGTTACTCCCGCTCAGAACCTTTGGAGTAAACGTCAAAGTGTTTTTCATGGCCCATAATGCACAAGGTGACCTGCTCCTATTACCTTCCTGACCCACCTCCTGCTGCTGGTCCTCTCTCTTACTTCTCCCCAGCCATAGCACTATCCTTGTTCTTCAGACTTCTCTTTCCATCCATGTCTTTACTCAGATGTCATTTCCTTACAGAGGACTTCCTTAATGACCCTATCAAAAAAACAAGTAAACAAACTACAAACAACTACCCCATACATCTCCTTAGCCCTCTACCTCAGGGTCATAAAATCAGATTAATTATAATCCTTGGTTCATGACATACACTCAGTATTAACTCGTGAGAGGGCCTCCCTCCCTCCCTACATCAATTCTTCCCTCCCTTCTTTCTTTCCTTCCTTCGTTCCCTTCCTTTATTTTTTCCTTCAAAATAATATAAATAAACATATAACTCCAACATCCAACATAAAAGCTCTCCCCTCATCCAAGATAATTACTATCCTAAATCTTATATTATTAAACACACCTATCACCTTAAAAGTGTATGTCTTGGTTGTATGTTTGACTTTATGAAAAATGCACCAGATGTTTTTATTATCTATGAACTCATTTTCACTGATATTGACATTTCTACTATCCATCCATGATGTTGCATCGAGTTATAGCATTCATTTTCATTGCTGCATAATATTCTCTGATTGGATATGCTACAACTTGCTTTTCTAATCCCCTCTTTACAGGTATTCATTTATTTGTAGGTATTTGTCATCATAAGCTGGATTGTTCTTAGAGAACATGTTCTAGAGTTCCTCCTAATAGAACTTACCACCACTTAATATTTTATATATACATTGGTCAATTTGTTGATTGTGTGGTTCCTCTCAGAAGAACGTAAATCCCATGGAAGCAGAGCTTCAGTTTTTCCCTTTCATATCCATAAGGTCAAGAAGAATAACTGGTGTACAGTAGGAACTCCCTCAATACTTGCTATCTCTGCTTTTCCACCTTGGCCTCCTGTCCAGCTTATAACAACAGCTTCTTGACTAGTCTGCTTCCTTCCTTGTTGTCCTTGAATCAACTTGCAACATAACAGCTGGAATGATCTTGTTAAAAGGTATATTGGACTCTGTCACTTTTCTGTTTAAAAATCTCCAGTGGCTTCCCATATCTCAAAGTAAACGCTGAAGTCCTTATAATAAACTATGGCTTTGCGTGATCAAGCGCCCTCCTACTTTTCTGATCTTATTTCCCAACACTTGCTCCATGCATTCTGGACTCCAGGTGTACCGGTCTCTTTGCTACTCTTTGATCACACTAGATCCACACTTCACCAGGACCTTTGCACTTACTACCTTTGCCTGAACAGCTCTCTCAGATATCCGTAGAGCATATACCTCACTTTCTTCAAATACATGCTACAAGTCACTATTACTATGAGTGAATTCTCTGCTATCTCATGCAAAATTATGACCCATAACTTTTTGCTTATTTAAAGATTTTATTTATTTATTTGACAGAGAGAGAGAGAGGGAGAGAGAGAGATCACAAGTAGGCAGGCAGAGAAAGAGGGGGAAGCAGGCTCCTGCTGAGCAGAGAGCCTGATGTGGGGCTCAATCCCAGGACTGTGAGATCATGACCTGAGCCAAAAGCAAAGGCTTAACCCACTGAGCCTCCCAGGTGCCCCTTTCTTGTCTTTTTTTGCAGTATTTTTTCTCCCTTGACTCTTATTGCTATTTAACCTGTTTTTAATGATATATTTTGTCTATTTCCTCTTACTAAATTGTAATCTACATGAAGCAGAGATTTTTGTTTGTTTTGCTCACGGCTGAATTCTTGGTTCCTAAAAAGTGACTGACATATATGAGATGTTCAATAAACAAAGGAAACAATCAAGAAAGTGAAAAGGCAACACATGGAATGGGAAAAATATTTGCAAACAATATATCTGGTGAGGGATTAATATCTAAATATATAAGGGACTCATATGATAGCAAATAAAGTAAAATAATATAAAATAAATCTGATGAAAAAATGGGCAAAAGAGGGGCACCTGGGTGGCACAGCCGATTAAGCATTTGAATCTTGGTGTTGGCTCAAGTCACTGATCTCCACTCAACAGGAAGTCTGCTTGAGACTCTTTCCCTCTGTGCTCCTCCTTCAAATAAATAAATAAATATTTTTTTAAAATGAGCAAAAGATCTGAATAGACATTTTTCCAAAGAAGACATAGAAATGGCCAAAAAATTACATGAAGAGGTGCTCATCATCACTTACCATCAGGGAACTGCAAATAAAAACCACGAGATATTACCTCACCTCTGTTAGGATGTCTATTATCAAAAAGAGATAACAAAAGGGAACCCTTGTGCCCACCGGTGAGAATGTAAATTGGTACAGCCATTATGGAACAGTATGGAAGTTCCTTATGAAATTAAAAGTAGAACTACCCTATGAACCAGCAATCCCACTTCTGGGCATGTAACCCAACGGGGGAAAAAAAATCATTATTCGGAAGAAATATCTCTATTTCCATGTTTATTGCAGCATTATTCATAATACCAATGTATGGAAATAACCTAAGTGTTTGCCACCAGATAAAGAAGATGTGGTACATATATAATGCAATATTATTCAGCTTAAGAAAAACAAGGAAATCCTATTATTTGCAACATCATGAGTGAAGCAAGAGGGCATTACATTAAGGGAAATAAGCCAACAGAGAAAGACAAATACTGCATGGTATAATTTAGATGTGGAATCTAAAAAAAGAAAAAAAAAATTGAACTCATAGAAATTGAGAGTAAGATGCCAGGTACTTGGGGTGGAGGAATTGGGGAGATGGCAGGCAAAGGATACAAAGTTTCAGTTATAAAACCAAGTCCTGGGAATCCAACATATAGCATGGTGACTATAGTTAATAATACTGTATTGCATATTTAAAAAGTGCTAAAAGAGTAGATCTTAATTAAGCATTCTCACCACACACATAATAAAATGTGACTGTGAGGTGATGGATGTGTTAATGAACTTGGTTGAAGTAATCCTTCAGAATATACACCAAATCATCACATTGTACATTTTAAATACACATAAATTTTTCAGTTATTCCTCAATGAAGAGGGGAAAAATTAAAAGAAATATATTTGTTGTCTGAATAAGTAGGAATGAGGACAATTATTTATTATGTAATTGCTTATTTTGACATTCATCAGATCCTACTTAAAGTTTTGATGGTCTAATGTATATCAAAATAACTTAAAGCTTTACAAATAAGATCTTCTCAAAGCTACAGATGCAATCCTCTGAAGAAATAGAATATGAGGTAAGATAGACAACTGGATTAGAGTCTTGCTACTAATTCTGAAGATCCCAATTCTCAAACCTTGCTGAAATATATTAAGTAGAATTTTTAATTTTCACAAAGCTGGAAACAACTTCCTAGATGGTGAAATCAGATGAAGACTCATGAGCTGGATTCATGAGGAGGAAGCCCAGATCCCCTCGCTGCAGTTGGTGGCACACTTGCAGCTTCCAACTAAAGATTTTGGAGGAACAAAAGCACATCTTTGCTGCTGCTGTGCCACTGAGGGTTCTTAAGGAAAGCAACTGTTTTGCCAACTTTATTATAAATTTAGAAGTCTGGGGCGCTGGGGGGCTCAGCCTTTAAGTGTCTGCCTTCGGCTCAGGTCATGATCCCAGCATCCCGGGATCAAGCCCCACATTGGGCTCCCTGCTTGGCAGGAAGCCTGCCTCTCCCACTTCCCCCTGCTTGTGTTCCCTCTCTGGCTGTCTATCTCTCTGTCAAATAAATAAATAAAATATAGATAGATAGATAGATAGATAGATTTAGAAGTTACTTAGTTCTAAGTTCCAAAATGAGTATTTTAAATTTCCTCACTTTGGTGTCATAAAATTTCTGAAGGAACTTGTAAGAAAAACCAAGAGACTTCTGGAAAGGGAGTTAGGTAAGAGAGAGGTGGTTTCTGGCAAATCATGTTGTTACTCACCATTATTAGTGTAAAGGGAATATGTAAGCAATAAAATTAATGCCCCTTGAAGATATAGATACATTTAGCACCAAAGGATTTGGGGCTCCAAATATCTCTTTTATAGCTTCGGCTAAATCATAAATTCTGTGAATCCCTAAAATGTCAAATGAGGCATATTCAGTTTGCACATATAGTCTATCATGCACTCAACTTCCTTGAAGTTTGAATTTTCATATAAAAGAAGCATTCATTGTGCTATCATCCTTCTGATCAAATAGCTCTACATGTTGCATGGAACTAACAGTTCCATCTACACACAGGTATTTGATTTGGTTTTCTTTACTACAACAGTTGCTTAACTAATATAGTTTTAAATAAAAGCTCCAAAATGAAGTATTCTAATGAGTTGGAAAAGTTTTACTTTAGAAATGATCCTTGTAATGATTCCCGGTGCCATTTAGGGAGATGCAAGGGTGGATATTCCAAGGGTGATATATTTTATTCACAAAGGAAATGATAATGTAAAAAAACACGCGTTTGATTTGTGCCCCAGAGCTTGGCAAGGCTGAAGGGAAAGATGCATCCCTTGCTGTCCTTTGAGTCCTCCACCCAAACCCAACCATTAAAGCAGAAAATTTGCATGCTCCAAAAAATAGAACTCAGATAAGTGAAAAGCTCTTCAGATATTTGTTTTAAAAAATGCTTTGAGAGCACAATGAATTTGGATCATGAAAGAGGAGCTCAATTTGTACTTTTGATTTTTCCCAGTTTCATATTTTTAAAAAAATGTTCTTTCACCAACTCCATATGCAAAAGGCGATGAGCCTGCTTTGTTTCCCAACTGACCTATTCATATCAAGTTAGTCACACCCACTTAAACTCCCCCCCCCAATTTGGCTAGTCCCACGGAGCCCTCCTATGGAGCTGGAAACTGATACAGAGACTTTTGCTTTTTATAGAGAATTCAATCCCTCAGTACCACAAGATACCCTTTCTTATTAAAGAACAAAATGCATGGAAGTTGTTAAAAACAAATCATTTCCCATTAGAAAAAAGTTACATGATTGGAAAAAGAGAAGAGCACATTGCTGTAATTACCGGTACATTAAGCAGGGAATGAACAGCTGCGTGAACTTGGAGTCAGAAGGATAAGAACCACTGAGCCAGCTTCCCCATATGGTCCAAGGGAGGAGGTGGGGCTTCTAGCTGCTTGGGGGTTGGCGAGGTGAGGAGGGGGCAAACTAGAATCCCATTCAAGTGAGAAACTCAGGCCAAGAAATGTCTGGCTTCCTGGTCCAAACCCAGCTTCCTCTTTGCTGCAGTGGGAAAATCCCCCTGGCCTTTGTAACAAAAGCCTCTAAAATCAATGTTGTTTTTTCCTAAAGAGAGCAAAATGTGAACGTTTTCAGACTTTTGGCTACCTCCACACCAAGAAAAGATGACCTCAGAAAGATTGAATCACTTCCTCAGCCTTCTTGGGGTGTGGCTATTACTTGGAATGATTGATACCACTTCAGAAACACTATTTGATCTAGCTTTTGCCTTCTTTCCCAATTAGAAATAGGGTCCAGCCAACAGCGATGGGTCCTGGCCACCAGGTACTAGTCTCAATCTGTTGCAGTGAGAAACATTACTGCCTTCTAATTGGCATTCCCTTCAGAATTTGGCAAATTTGGTAAAAGTGGACCCGCACTATGGTAACCTTTAATTATCAATGCAAATCCTAACAGAAAAGCATTCCATTCTTCTTACATTGTATGTCATAAATTAAACACAATAAACTGTATTGTAAAACCTCCTCAGAAGACATTCCTGAATAGACAGGGCAGAAAATGCTTGCATTATACTGAACAGAGCCAAAATTTGATAGTCGCTGGAAGGGCTGGCTATAAGGAATCTAGCTATTTACAGGGGGAAATACCAAATAAGCTACATCACGCAAGGGGATGTTTTTGTGAGTACCATGTCCAAAACCATTTGGGTTTCCATTATATGAAGGTTATTATCACAGAAGATGCCGGCCAGCTGTTCCTCACTGCCACTGAAACAGAATGGGGGCGGGGGGGAGAAGCATTAAAATGGAATTGGAGGAATCCAAGCTTCCTGAAAATCTGAGTTAAAAGAAGAGGGATCCACTCCAGGGAAATATATAATAGATGCCTTTCATTCGCTATAGCTTTTTGTTGTTTTTTTTTTTAATGAAAAGAAGCACTTTTAAGACAGTTCAGGTATAATTTTGTTCATCAGCAAAATAATGAATTTGATAATCTTATAATATTTCTCCCACTGGAAAAAAAAATCTGAGAAATCTTTCAGAATTAGGACTATGGGAAATTAGGTTATGTCCAGAGGATAATTTATTCAGTCATGCTATTGTGCCATGGAATCTCATAAAATGAGAGAATATTATTAAAGGAATCTTTTCAGAAATGGGTGCATTTCACTCCATAGATATAGACAGGCATAATCCAAGAAGGAGAATAATAACAATTTTCCCATAAGTTAACCCAGGATTGCCTTTAGAACTATCTAAATTTAAAAATAAAACTAAAATGCAACATTCTACTCAAATTAGGCACACTGCTATTTCCTAGGAAATTATTCGACTATAGGTAAATATATAGATAAATGTGAAAACATCATTTGATAGGTACTGGAGTGTCCATTTCTATTTGATTTGTGGACTCTCTACTTAGGATTTTATAACTATATTCAAGCGAGTAGTGAAATGTTAACTTGTAGGACTTTCTTAATAAACCAATTAATAAATCAAACATGGGAAGAACACTTACTCCGGTCTTTCACACATGGAGTAAATCCATCATTGCCAGACTCCTGAGTTCCATAGAACACTCTCTTTTATGTTTTCCATTCAACTTGAATGAAACTTCCTACTAGATCTCATTCCAGATCCCCCAGGAGACAGAACTACCTTTCAGCGCTCAGTACTTTACCAGGGTCTGCACTCAAGTTTGAGCATCTCAGTAGGCATGGAATCAGAAATGAGGGATTACTGGATTTCACTCTGATGGTCTCTCTTCTCAGAAACCATTAGAAAAGAATATCACCTTCATCTGTGGCACTTCTAACAGTTGACATTTATCTCTGTGACCTCCGCTTTCTAGGGAAAAAAAAATTACAATTTTTAGATGGCTTTAAACTTGAAAAGTTTTCCAAGCAGGAAGGAAAGAGTAAAACAACAAAAGAATAGTTTTACTATGTAAGAGTATCTTGACTTAAACTCTCGGGCATTTAGGCCATATGCCATGGCCCTCTGCAGGAGTTAAGTGGAGTCAGAGATTTTTTCCAAGTTACAGAACTAGTTACTTACTGCAGGAAATATTCAGTTACTTTAGTTTGAGGTACAAATTGCATGAACATGAACAAGTTTCCCGGGGTCTGTGAGATGATTAATTTTCTCTCCTTTTTATCCTTTTATGGAGCATTTGCAAGGGATCCTTTAAGTGATTTGCTCAGTTTCTTTCCTATAAATAATTTGTCCTCCATACAGTGTGGAGTCCACTTCTGGACAAGAGGCAGCTAGTCACAACAGTTGACAGCCCTGACTCTAGATCCGGTGTGAATGGGCCTGAATTCCAGCTCTGTCACCGACTAGCTCTGTGTTCTTTTGGTTAGTTATTGATCTCTGAGCCTCTCTTTCTTCCCCTGTAAAACTGGGATTTCATGGCACACTTTTCTCTATGATTATTCTGAATATTTTTGAAAGTTGCTGGAACAGTTTGCCTATAGCTCTGTGAGATGAGCAGAAGGAGAAGATAAAACAGACCAGCACATGAACACCATGGGATCAAAAATAACTACTCTCTACACAAGGCAAAAAACACCATGTTCCTTGATATTTATTTATGGTGCACCAATAGATTAATCCTCATTTTATTTTGAAGCAAAGGTAAATATTTTACATGTAAATATGAATTTCAAGATAAAATGGATCATGGTCAGCAGTTTTGGGGGGAGGTAGGATGCTACGTTATGAATTTCCTACATTATCCCACTTAACACGAGCCCTTCCTGAACACAGTAGCAATAAATATACGGAAAAGAAGACAAGGGGTAAAGGGTAACACTAGTCCATTTTAGTCAGTTGGTGCAAAGTCCCAGAAAACAGGCAGATGGAGTTAGGAGCCTCCTTTCTCTATGCCCCGAATTCACTGTCCCTTTTCCAGATTTAGAGACTGCCTTGGTCCTCCCAAACCTTTCAAGATCAATTATAGGTATGGCTTTATCCACTCATGTCTTCATTCATAAATTTAACCAATACAGAGCACCTACTGTGTGTCTGGGACTCTGCCAGGTAGCCTCACTGGAACTGGGTCGAGGAGGTAGAGTGAAGAATGACCTACGTTCACAAAGATAAATAAATAGGACACCATCCTGATTCCCACAGAATGTGTGATCTCGTAAGACCCATAAAACAAATGATCCAAAGCAAGCAACTATCAGAGCAAAAATCATGTAATGCATGACAAAATGAGATGTGGGAAACAGACCAAGAGAGAAGGAAGTGTCTAGCACTGCTTAGGAAATGTTGGGAGGCTTGATGTGGGGCTACGAGGAAAGTAGGAATTCACCTGGTAAAAAGGGAGAAAAAACCCATGCTGACAAAGCAGCATGGACAGAAGAAATGTCCCAGCAAAGACATCAAGGCCTACAAGAGCTCCATGTGCACAGAGTGTGCCTAGTGATGTTTGTGGTTGGAATGCAGGGCATTTTGTGGTGGCATGGGTTTTCCAAGCATAGTAAAGACATAGTGTTTTCCAAAGGCCACAAGTGACAGGGTGGTGATAGGCCATTTCTGAAGTCTTGCTACCATCCTGGGTTATCTGATTTCCTGCACAAAGGAAGCAAGGCAGAGTCCAAGGAGGCTGACAGCGTTTAAACGAAGAACGTGCCACTTTCCTTAAGGACCAGCTTCCAGGAGTTTTGGAAGACAGGAACAGGATGTGCTCTCCTAGGTGGCCCATGTCCCATCCAAACATGATAAAAGAGATAATTCTGAGTGTCAGGAAGAAAGTATCGGAAGTCACAATCATCTCGTTAGTCTCATGGTTTCACTGCTGCATGAAATCTACTTATTCCAATTTACCTAAGTCACAAACAGAATTATCTTCTGTTAAGGATGGGGAATACTAATTGGTGTTAAACAGCCCTTAGTCTAATTGTGGAAAATAATCCTTTTCCTCGAATCCTGCAAAGGAGAGAAGCAGCAGATGACCCAAACCCACTGGAGGAGACCCAGAGGGTTGAACATGGGTGTGGCTTGTGATAGAAAGCTGAGGCCATTCAAAGAGGGATTTTCACAGCTAAACTTCAGATTAGGAGGGGAAATAAACGCCTGCAGCTTAGTTCCTAATGCACGAAGACCTAATAATGGATCACAGGGATCCATGCCATTCAAGCCACACTGGGCACCTCACTCAGTCTATAAGCTCATTGTCCAATGAAAATCACACTCTCCAAAGATATATTTCAAGCAACAGCAGAGTCTGTAGTAAACACTATATTTGACCTTTTTCATTTCTGTAAAAGTGCTATAAAAATCGATCAGGATTTGCCCTACCAACATTAAATCTGATAGGACAAAACCAGTTCAGGTTTTCATGGCTCTGCAATATGGATGAGAAAAGGACAATAATCAGAGGGTTTTCTTGACTTCTCCAGTTTCTCAGAAAGCAGCATGAGTCAGCCCTCTCCAAAGAGCAGCGACGGAATCCGAGTGGGTAAACACATTGTGCGGTGGACCGCTGAGCGGCCACGCAGCCCCTCTCGCTCCTTAACGAGGGCAGAGCAAAACCAGCAGAAAGATCACGCTACATCTGGAAGCATTGTTCACCCCGCTAAACTACCAAGCAGGTGAAGCATTTTAATCCCACACTCTAGCGCCTCTAAAATCTGCCCGATTCCTTCAGCGTTTGTGAAGCCTGGGAGAGGAATTCTTAGCACAAATAAAGGGGGGCGGGTATAAATGAAGCGAGGACAGCACCTGTCTCTGCAGCTGGCCGGCAGACCTCCCTTTAATGTGCTGTCTGCTGGGAACTCGAGGCGTCTCAGGTTACGCGGCGGCCCGAGCCTGCAGTGGAGCCCGCAGAAAGGAATTCTGTGACCAGAAGATGTGAGGCTTGATCTGCGGCCAAAAACAATGGTGAAAGGTACAAAATGAAAAGCTCTGTCAGGACAAAGGCACTCAATCACAGAACGCGCGCAACTCGGCCGTTTGAAGCAATGAACCCCACACCGAAGTCACCACTGGATTAACAACTGGTTGATCCCCTTTTACCTTCTAATGCTTCTCTGGCTGGGACTACTTGTTGAAATCCAAATGAGAAGACGATAGCCGCCAGCAGTGAGCGCACAGTGTCTTCATTTAGGGCTAGTTCTGGCTGGTCTCGGAAAAGCAACTTGCAAGATTTATGCCCCTCAGCCTTCCGTCCATGTTTTTTTTTCCATTAAAGAGGGAATTTAGAGCAAAGTTACCAATGTAACTACAACCCAAGCTGGAGAAGTCCTCGCTGACTTGCAAAATAACTGTGGCCTCAGCAGAACCGTGTGCCCAATAGTAACAGAGGTGAAGCTCATAAAAATCGTGTGCACATATTAAACACACACACACACACACACACACACACACACACACACACAACAACAGGAGAAAAGACCCTGGAATTAGGTCCACATTGGAGCTCATGGTTTCTTTTGTCACATAGAATGCAACTAGGTGTGAGTAATGGGAACAAATAAAATGGAAGGGGAGAGTCTTTCCAAGAAAAGCTTAGAAGAATATATAAGAAGAGCTTAGAAGAATATATATATGTGTGTGTATATATAGAGAGAGAGAGAGAGAAAGAGAGAGAGAGAGGCAGGGGGAATGAAAGATTTGTGGTGGTCCTCAGTCACATTGCTCTGAATGCCCCGGGGAAATCCTATAATGGGAAACAGAACCATTCCAGCCCCTGTCAAAGCCTGGATAAAATGAAAAGACATTGGAAAAGTACCAGTAAGATAAAATTCACAATGAGCCCTAACTGACTGAAACTGACCTGAATCTTTAGTGAGAGGTGGCAGAGGAAGATCAAGAATGCCTCCCTCCTTGAAAGTTGGGAGCTTTAGAGGGGCCCCACCCAGTGGCTGGATGAAGCAGGAAGTGAAATGGACACCATTGCCAACTTTGTTCTCTTTGAATTTGGCTGTTTGTGGGTTCTGACTATAACAGATGGAATTGATTGGGTCAATAGTATGTGAAATGAGAAGGATGCCTGAGCCCAAGAAGGAAGCAAATGCCCCAGGTGTCCAGTCCCAAATATTTTGGCAGTGAATGTAGACACAGGGAGAAAAAATATCATTTATTCATGGAAAACTTTCAATGAACTGTTTTTAAAAATGCCTAAAATATCTATGGCCAGTTTCCATGGTCAACAAATATAAGCAAAGTTTCATTGTTAGTTGAAGAAATGATTCCACTTTATTAGACTTTTGCTTAGTATTCTAATTAGAGCATTGATGACAGGGAACTCTTTCATTACAATATGTTGTCAAAACCCTAGCACAAACAGGTACTTGGTTTTTCAACGACACTCTCTTTCTTGTGTAACATCTGAGGAAACTTAAGCCATTTTAAATACATGCATATAGGTTTTTCTCTAGAATCACTTCCTTTTCTCCCTCTTTCTCTCTCAAATACACACACACAGTCTCTCTCTCTCTGTCTATAGGAGAAGACACACATTTGATTCATGTCCCCATTTGCATTTATGAACAAACCCCACCTCCATCACCATAAGAAATAATTAGAGCCTGGCCTTTACTCTGCTTCACTGAATATACTGAAGAAAACTGTCCATTTTATCGGCACTGACGGTTTTGAATGAGATGTTGATCTGCTTGGGCATTTTCACTGAGTTTGAAAATGCACCATTATAAGTGTTCCCAACTATGGTGAATTATGAATCTGCACTGGACATCCATCATATCATTTGCTCTATGCTCTGTCTGGTGGGAAGAGGAATGGGGTCAAATAGCAATTAAAGCATGGGCACATTTCAAGAATTCTAAGCACTTTCCAATACTACTTATTTTCATCAAGTCTAATGCCACATATCATTTTGCTCACAGAAAGGCAATATTTTGGACAGAAAGGAAAAAAAAATCTACCAATTCACAACTTCTTTAAGGCTAGTGACTACATTGTGAAATTACATAAATTTTTAGTTGATGTTCAGATTTTATATTTGCACACACTGAGAATGCATTTGATATCTGATTTCAAATGTTGCCCTATTGCCAAGAAACCACGACACAAATCCAACATTGTATTGACAATAATTGACCTAAAGTACTAAAAGTAACTTTTCTAGATCTGAAACCATGTAAATAAGACTGAATTTTTAAAGGGAGAATATTGGCAGGAACCATAAACTTCGTTTAAACTAGCTTAGAATTTCTTTTCTTTGGGGCGCAGTTCAACTCCAATACATTCTTGAAGGTGGGGATTATAAACTAGACCATCACTTCTAGGAGTAAGTCTTGTCTTTATCATTTGATGTAAGCTTCCCATCCAAAGCAAATTCAGTTTAGAGACAGATCCAAGCTTACTGTGCACTTTTCAGAATGCTGTTCACAAACTATAGTCACAAAATATTACTTATTAAGTCGCTTCCTTCTGTACACAGGAAAATATTAGCTAAGGCATTCTTGGACACAAAGAGTAGATCTCCACCTGATTTAGAACTACACTTGAAGGTAGTAGCCATCATAGTATGAGAAAGGAGCAAAAGTGACTTCAACTGTCTTGTATTTATTTTTTACTCCACAAAAATGTAGTTCTCCTGAATCTGGACTTTAAAAATAATTTATTGTAATTAGATAAACCATGCTATATAAAAATTTCAATTTAATTTGATAAACAAGGATTAAATACCTCAATTTACTAGGTGAAATCTGGGATGCAAAGATAAATAAGACAGTATCCCAAGATGGGAAAGCAGACCTACATGTATAATTATATTATGAAGGAGAATGTTTTAAACACTTAATGAATTTATATACAAAATCCTGTAAGAACACAGAAGAAGAGCAATAATTCTCTTGTGAAGCAAGGATCTCTTTAGGGAAAAGTGATATTTGATCTATTTCTTGAAAATGAATGGGATTTCAACAAAGAGGAGATGACAGGTAGTTCTAACCTTAAAAGAGGGTAGGGCCTGGAACAACCAGCTATGGCAGAAAGCCCAAGATAATCACGTTTTAAAAGAAGTTTTGTTGTCACCTTCATTCATAGGCTACTTGGGATTTCAAAAGATAGAAATGTCAAAACTGACTTGTACCGATGATCAAAAAGAGAAGTAGTTTGTATGGCCTATAGTCCTGTCCCTTCCCACAACCACCGCGAAGTATACAGCCAGGACTGTTGCTTACTATTCCATCCAGGAGATGGATGTGAAGGCATGTTAGTGAACAAAGCCTCTATCTCAACTCTCTTCAGAAAGGTCTTCCACTAATGATATCCTTGACATTCCATGCTCCCTCCCCCAACCCCAAAACAATCCTTATTTCTCCTCTTGGCTATATTGGACTCCATTGGAATCCTCCTTTATTGAAACAGCTTCTCTGACCTTCCTAGAACCACCATTGCCCTCTTCTTTCAATCACTCCTGAAAGTCAATCCCTTTGACTTCCATAGTTAGCTAACCCTATATGCTAATGAATTACAAACCTACATGGCAAGCACAGATCCCTTTCCTGAGTTCCAGACTTACATACCCCTGCCCACTGACAATCATCTATTCTACTTAATCATATACCACCAATAATAAACCAATCACCAAATCCTGATTTTTATTCCTTGTTTCTGTTTTCTATACCAATCTGCCTTTCACTGTTCGTGTAACAAAGACTCCAGTAAGGCTAATGTGGCTGTTCCCAAGAATTTCTGCAATAGTTCCTGAGCACTCTTACTTCCTCTGGTCTTTTCTCTCTATTTTATCCTTCACACTGCAACCACAACGATTCTTCCCAATACAAATATGATTCTATCACACCAGAGCTTAAAAATGGACTTCCAATTGTTTGTTGTATAAGGTCCAAGGTACTCGTGGTGGTTGATAGTGCCTTCATTAACTAGTGTTTTCTTACCTGACAAGCTTCGCCAGGGTCAACACTCTCCCCTTCATACCCTGAGCAATCACACTATATGGAACATCTTTCATTGTTATATTATGTGTGGCCATTTTCTCTTGCCTGGAATCAGCCACTCACCCATTTTCCCCATCTTTAATTGATACAGTTTCAGTGGTGCTTACTTCTATAATCAGCTTTCCTGCCCAAAATACCATTATCACTACTGCCACAAGGTAAGACAACTTACTATACACATTTAAAACCTTACACTTCATCTAGCATAGCATGTAGTACATTTTATTTACTTACTTATTTATGTATTTATTTAATTTTTTTTCTGCCCTAGAACTGATCTCTATAAATACTAAGGGACGTTTTTGTCTTATATATTATATATCCTCCATACAGATCATAGAATCCGACATATAGCAATTGCCTAATTATTATTTATAGATAGAGAAATAACATTGATATGTAAAGCTCAAGTTCTGAAAAAATTAATGCTCTAAAAATTTTGATATATACTTGGAAAAATCAAGGCTGGTAAAAGAGATTGATTCAGATGATGACAAATGCTAAGCTTGAACTAAAGTGGTTTTTTATTATTTTTATATTTTAGTCTGATTTTATTAACAATAAGAAAAGAAAGCAGATCTGTAAGCAAGAGAATCATGTGAACAGACCATGACTTTTGGGAAGGGAAATGATGGCAATATGTGGAATAAGTTGGAGAGAAGAGATACCAAGGAGACATCTATTTTAAAAAGCATAAAAGAATGTAATGCTTGGGGTGCCTGGTGGGCTCAGTTGGTGAAGCTGCTGCCTTTGGCTCAGGTCCTGATCTCAAGGTCCTGGGATCAAGCCCTGTCCCATGTCCTATCAGGCTCCCGGCTCATCTAGGAGTCTGCTTCTCCCTTCCCCTCTGCCCCTTCCCTGCTTGTGCTCTCTCCCTGTCTTTCTCTCTCTCTCTCTCTAAAATAAATAAATAAATGAATAAAATTTTAAAAAGCTTAAAAGAGATACTGTGACCCAATGTCACAGCAACAGGAATGAAAAGGAGAAAAAAGGGTGTAAGAAGCAACGTGGACATAAGACAAACAGCACTAGAATATCCCCTGGTTGTGGAGTGTGGGGGAAAAGATGAATGTAAGTCTCTAAAACAGTAGATATGGAAGACACAGGAGAAAAAGATCATTGAGAGAAGAACAAGGTGAGACTTAATTAGGTCCTTCTATCCTTTTGCAATCTGAGAGATGCTCAATAGGTAATTAGAAAGACATATTTGAAATCCAAAAGAAGAAAAATAAGCAGAGTTTAACAAGTACATGTTTGGGTTTCATTTGGAGAAACGTGATGGCTGAAGTTTCAGTGTAAGAAAAGAAGGCAAGAAGAAGAAAGGATACTTACTTAGTGGAGTTCCTATGTCTAGTACAAGCAGAAACTAAACCAGTGAGGGAGGAGGAGAAGGCGGACTGGTAGATACAAGAGGAGAAGTAGGATGATGTACTGTAGTTTAACCATAGTAAAGAGAGTATCAGAGAAGCGCCTGGGTTAAGCCTCTACCTTCGGGTCAGGTCATGATCTCAGGGTCCTGGGATCGATCGAGCCCCACATCAGGATCTCTGCTCAGCAGGGAGTCTGCTTCCCCATCTCTCTCTGCCTGCCTCTCTGCCTACTTGTGATCTCTCTCTCTCTCTCTCTCTCTGTCAATAAAGAAATAAAATCTTTAAAAAAAAAAGAATATCAGAGAAGAAAAGCTTGCATTCATCTCAATTAATTCAGGGGGATTTAATAGGATAAGGACAAAAATTCAATCTCTGAGTTTAAAATCAGTAGATAATTGGGGATGTTGAGAAAGCAGTTTCAACAATGTTTTGCAGTTTGAAAAGACATTAAAATGGGCAGAAGAGTAAACAGAAGGTAAGAGAATTGAAGCCATACTCCTCCAATATGTGTGATGATAAAAGAAAGAAAAGAAATGCAGGTAGAATCAAGGACTTTTAAAAACATTGGAAGAGGAAATCACATGGGGAGGCTGAAAGGAAATATGCAGTGGAGCTGGAGATCATGTCCCTGAATAAAAGCAAGGGATAATTTCAGAGGCCAGACTGCAGAGGACAAAAGAAGGGGTGGGTCTGGGACACAGGTAGAAGTAATGAGTCATTTATGGGAGAAGCAAGGAAGAGAACAAAATTATCCAATCTGTAGGTGAATACAATAGGATTGGAAGTAAGAATGAGAGGCAGAAGAAACTTCCTGAGTCTTCAGAGGGAGGTGTTAATGTCAACTAAAGCATAGACACAAAAAGCACCATATTAGGCATGATAATTAAGGGTGGCTCGCTATGGATGCTAATTAAAGGTGAGGTAGATGGTGCAAGAGATGGCATAGGAAAGGAAGATGGAGATAAATTATAGTGAGATGCTAATGAGCACCAACTTCAGTCTTTAGTAGGTAAGAGGGAATTGCTGAGGAAGTGTGGGTAAGGGAGAGATGTGGAGGTGAAATGCTGAGGGAAGGTGCCTCTGGCAGTTCTGGAGAAGAGGGATTGTACATAGTCAGTTGCAAGTGTGCCCAGTAGTCTAACAAGAAGTAACACAGGGAAGAGAGGGTACAATAGAGTCATCATAGGTTTGGGGGGGAAATTCTACAGGACCTTGTGATTGGTTAGGGATTTAGGAAAAATGAGAAATCAAGGAAAACCTCAGGTTTCTATTTTGAATGATTGAATAGACTTTGATTTCACTTACTAAAAGAGTAGAGGAGTAAAGCAGATGTTAGAGGAAAGATAGCTCACTTTTGAGCGTGTTGGATGGCAGGTTCTTGTCTGACTTTTGAATGGAGAACTTTAATGGGCTGTTATATAAGTGTAAGATTTATGAATGTACATAAGATTGAGGTGGTAAGTAAGCAGGTGGGCTAAGAATATAGCCCAAGATGTTAATAATTAAGAGAGGAGACACAGGAAGGTTAGATCGAGAACTGGTCAGAGGAGGAAGGGAGGAAGGAAGGAAGGAAGGAAGGAAAATTAGCATACTGTGGGAGTTCCACAATCTAGCAGTATAGAAAGCACTCCAAAATAAGAACATAATCCACAGTATCCAACATGCATTTGTGCCAAGTAAGCTAAACTCCAGAAAAAATCCATTGGACTTAGCAGATTGAAGGTCATTTTAGGTTTTAGCAAAGCACTTTCAGAGGAATATTGACAGGAAAAGCCAGAATACAGTGGGCTGAGAGTAAATAAGACATAAGAAAATAACCTAGTGGGGCAGTAAGATTAGACTGTCTTTTTTTTTTTTTTTTTTAAGATTTTATTTATTTATTTGATAGAGACAGATCACAAGCAGGCAGAGAGGCAGGCGGGGGTGGGGGTGGGGGAAGCAGGCCCCCCGCTGAGCAGAGAGCCTGATATGGGACCCTGAGACCAGGAGCTGAGACCAGGAGCTGAGCCGAAGGCAGAGGCTTAACCCACTGAGCCACCCAGGCGCCCCAAGATTAGACTGTCTTGAACCGCATGCAGTCTGTGTGTTGGAAAGACCCACAAGAAAGTGAAGCCTAAATAGCCTTTGAAGGAAGACTGGATACCCACCAGCTGTATTGGCAAGGGGCTTTACAGGGAAGAAAGCCTGCAAAGCACAAATGTCTGAGACAAGGTGGTTTGCTTAGGAAACATAAGAAGGGGATGTCTGGGTGGGTGCCCTTCAGCTCAGATCATGATCTCAGGGCCCTGGGATCCAGCCCTGAGTCCAGCTCCCTGCTCAGTGGGGAGCCTGCTTCTCCTTCCCCCTCCTCTCCCTTAGCTCTTACCCCTACCTCAAATAAATAAATAAAATCTTAAAAAAAAAAAAAGAAAACACTAGAAGTTTGTTTAGAAAACAGAAGCATCTACAAGGCATTAAAATGAATGGAACATCTGGGTAGAACAAAAGTTATGAGGTGGGACAAAGACAGGTTCAGATCAAAAGAGCCTTTCAGGCCTTACTAAGGAAAAGGAATTTTATCCTGAGGCAATAGGGAGCCATTGCAAGATTGTAATCATCGTATTTGTGATTTACATTGGCAGAATGAAGAGTAAGAAAAAACTGGAGGCTAGGTGAGCATAGCAGGAAGGAAGAGTTTTACAACAGCATAGGAGGGAGATGACAGTGTAAATTAATAGCAGAAAGAGAATAGGGTAAGAATTATCAAGAGCTGGTGATTAAGTGGATGTGGGGAATAGGGCATGGAAGAAATAGGACTCAGGAAAAAGACCATTGTTTCTGGTTTAGTTAATTAAGGCAGAAGGCAATGTCAGCAATTATGGAAGTTAATAGAGAAAGTGGTATGTTTGGAGGGGTGGGGAAAGGATCATTTTATATTTGAGGTTTCTTTTAATGTCTCTAAGGGATAAAATCCAGACAAGCTCCTGGACCTAGCATGCCTGGTGTGTTGGGCAAGTCACAGAAATATAGACTCTGAGATCAAGGAGAGCTGGGGATCACTGTGGGTCTGAGCTGAAATTCACTTGCATTGAAGAGATTCCCAGAGAAAAGGGATGATGGTACTTAGTTATCTTCACACACTTCAAGGTGGTTCAGAGGCTGCATCTTTAGGTTACTGGTTCTGGTAATTAAGCCTCCACTGGGGGCATGCAGGGTAGAAGTGAATGAAATCAAACTCTACGGGTTAGAGTAATTTGGAGACTGGAAATTAAATAGGATCTGATTGATCCTTCAAATCACTTTTGCTATGCTCCTTACAGCTGCTCAAATAAGAGTGTGGGAATGGCATCGGTGGACCTAAGCCCAGAAGCTTCAAGAACTCTCTAGAAATAGAGGATTTGGAGGGTCCTTGGAAAGGTAGCCTGTAGAAAAGAAGCCTTCGCTGCCACAATATATCAAAGCAGCATAAGATGAAAATCTATCTACCATGATGTGACCCAGGAGAGCAGGTCACTCTGTCCCTTGGAATTTCACATGGCTTCCTTATGCTTTTGTGACCCTGATGTTCATATTAACCTGATTGCAACTGCACGCTCATTTTGGAAACAGATGACTAATATAATGAATTGGCTTTTATGCCATATCTCTCTTTCCCCTTGGCCTTGATCCCTGTAGATTGAATTGCTTCCAGGTCAGTGTGAACCCTACAGTGAATCTTCAGTCAGAGGGGATGATTTACACTGAACATAGGTATTGTGCAAGAAAGCAATCTCTTCTCCATTTTAAATATAAAGTGTCATCTGCTCCAGAATAACTCAAGGCAATTTCTCATCTGTGTGTGTGTGTGTGTGTGTGTGTGTGTTTCTAGGCACCCCCAAGTGGAATTTCCAGTGGGAATTTCAGAGGCTCTAAATTACAGCCAAAGAATAATTTTTCATTTAGAAGAATGGAAATTGCTGAAAGGTTTCAGGTTATGAAGTACTAAAGAACAAGCAAGGATCATGTGGCCCAAGTAAAAATTTCCCAGGGAAGTGTTTCAGGTCACTAAACAGAATGGAATTTGTTTCAGGTTTAAGCTATTTACCTCATGCTTTTATGATCTGCATAGTCAAAAAAGACATAGGAAAAGAAATCTCAACAAAGGTAGTCAGATTTTGTGAGCAAGTGATGAAGGCAAGTTTATCTGTGCTTTTACCTGCTTTAATATAAAATTTAACTTATATATCCAAAGAACATCATTATATTTTCCATTAAGCATAGCAATATGAAATTTTACCAACTTAAAGCTCAATAACTGTAATTTTGGCACAGGCTAAAACTTATCATTGCCAAATACTTTCCACTCTAACCTCATTTCTTCTTGGTTGAAATTTGTACAAAAGCTTTCCCTCTAAGGGGCAGGGGTTTCTCTGCTCAGAGGTGAGGTGACTTTCTAAAAAGAAAATTTGAAGTCTTCTGAGCCACTTAAAGTCATAAGCACAAAAAGCAAATAACCCCTGTTGCACCTTTAAAATGTCAAAATTTTTGAACTTTAAACATAAAGACCCATGGAATGAGAATCAGTTGATTTTTCAGGTAAAATCTTAGAAGTTTTAAGAATGGCTCAAAATTCTATTAGAAGATTAGGTTTAGGGGCACCTGGGTGGCTCAGTGTGTTAAAGCCTCTGCCTTCAGCTCAGGTCATGATCCCAGGGTCCTGGGATCGAGCCCCACATCGGGTTCTCTTCTCGGCGGTGAGCCGGCTTCCCCCTCTCTCTCTGCCTGCCTCTCTGCCTACTTGTGGTCTCTGTCTGTCAAATAAATTAAAAAAAAAAAAAAAAAAGATTAGGTTTAGTTGTGGTAACTGAGACATTTTTAACAGTTTATAGAGATTGACATATACTTATATTTAGAGAAAACACTGTGTAATGGGTATTTTAGTAGATCAGAATTTTGATAAAAGTGAAGAATAAAAATGCTAAATCAGAGTGGCATCTTTCATTAAAATTTTTATGCACATGCAGAGTTTTACAAGTCAATATGTTTTACAAACCTTGTCCTGAAATCAGAAATCCCTTATTTCACTTCCATTCTTCATCCTTTACACCCCCCCCTTCCCCTGCCCCCGCTGAGGGACTATGAAGAGGAAAATTAACTCAAAGCAGGCTGAGGGCAGCAGGACCCAGTAGATAGAAAGTTACTAGAAAGAGCAAGAGATAACCAGTCGTTTCTGCTTCTGTAAACAGACTTCCATCCACCAAGCCCCCTCCACTACCCTAACCACTGTTCCCATCTAAAGCAAGTCTGCTCCCCGAGTTTAAACCCACTTACCAATAGTCAGCATAGCCCTTGGAATCTGGCCCCTTGCACTCCCCTATAAAAACCCTGTAACCCCACTATCCGGGGCCTAGAATTTCAGGTGTGAGCTCCTCTGGGTCCACCCGGGTAAAATACACCGAGTTCTCCTGCTTCTCCAAGCATCCCTTGCTTTCTCACTGGTCTGATTCTTTTCTGCAACGACCACTGACAAGTAACTTTTAGCAGTTTATTTGGATACCCATCTCCACAGTTCTAAATAATAAACTTTTCCTGCTACCTCTCCGATTTGTAATTTGTAGGCATCATCTATTAACTTGCCACTAGAAAACAAGAAGCATCCTTACTCTGCCTCCTGTCCTGCATCGCTTTCTGTACATCCTTCAGTGCAGATTATCATACTTCCATTGTGATCTTTTCAAACATGATTTACTTTGTTTTTCTCAGCTAATAAGTGTATGCTTTTAAACTTGCTCTCATGATTTTCTGTCATTATCATTAATGCTTTCCAACTCTCCAAGTGAATTGAAAAGATTCTTGAAGGATCTTTGTCACATGTCAAGCCCTTCAGGGAGTAGCAATTCAACTGTTTTTGTGTGTGTATGTGTTTTGTTTTTGTTTTTTTTTTTTTTTCCTTGCAACTTCTTCCTTGAGTCCTCTGTCTGTCCAATCTGGAAGTTGTGTTCTATGCCTGCTACTAAAAAAAAAGTCAGCTAGGTCATAGGTATGAATTATGCAAAGAATAATATATTAAATTTTAGTTTTTTGCACTAATTCTGGGATAATATGAAAACTATGAGCAGCTTCTGTGCATACTGAGGTTCAATGGTTTTTCAGGGGAAAAGTTTTGTGTAGATGGATCGAACTCAGTTTTCCTGAAAAAAAAAAAAAAAATAGTTGAAGTCCCAAATTCTAAAGATATAAATTAGGTAGTCAGATGTGCTTATTTGTTTTTAAATTACATTAATATCTCATGTAAAGAAGGAATGCTACATACTTTATAATGTCGGATAAGCTTCAAGAATTTTACGAGATTGTTATGACATATTTGATAATTTAAAATGATTATCAGTGAAGTAGGGGATAGTCTTCATACTGCATTTGGGGAAAGTTATCACTGAATACTTTGATAAGTTTGATAAAACATTTTTATTGGGGTGCCTGGGTGGCCTCAGTTGGTTAAGTGGCTGCCTTCAGCTTGGGTCATGTTCCCAGGGTCCTGTGATGGAGCGCCGCATCAGGCACCCTGCTTGGTGGAAAGTCTGCTTCTCCCTCTTCCTCTGCCTGCCGCTCTGCCTACTTGTGCTCTCTCTCTTTGTCAAATAAATAAATAAAATCTTTTAAAAAAAGTTAAAAAAATTTTTATTTTTACCATGAGTTTCACTCGATAGGATATTTATGGATCTGGAATCCTTTTCTTCCACTGAAAGATATAATTTAAACTTAATTAAAATTTTACAGTATAGATTGTTAGAACTTGCTCATTGGTGAAAAATTAAAGATAAATGTGGGAAATATATTATCATCTCCTTCATTTTAAATTAAAGATATAACTGAATGTCCTGAGGAGGCTGAAATTACTTTGAAATCCTTCTGTCACGTATTTTGGGAGACCAGTTTTACTCCTGTAAGTGTTATTGAAACAAAAGATGGAAATGTTTTAGATAAACTTTATATCCTGAGGTATCATTGTGACCAATCTAGCCTAGAATGAATAAATTAACAAGCCAAAAGTAAGCGCATTTGTGACATTGATACCATTACATATGGACGAAAACTTGGTGTATTAAGCTATGTATGTATCTATCTAAAACAGGGAATCACTCTATCACTAACAGCTGTTAAGTTACATATGTGAACAACTAAAATTTTCAAGTGTAATAAACATTCAATTTAACCATCTATACACTCCTTTTTAATGATAAATGTGTACAGATTATGTAATTCTTTTTTTTTCTTATGTTAGTTTTTTTCACATTGCATTTATTAAAGTCTAATTCCATTTCTGTTCAACCTAATAATAACTTGGGACCTACTTCATTTTTTTCTAGTAATTCATTTTTAATTGTATTGTACAAAGGAATGTTGCATGTGAACACAGCTGCAATAATTATGAAGGGAGGAAGAGTACACATAGCTATATTTGGAGGACAGAGAAATGATAGAATAAGGGTCACATGGGATTGGGTGAATTTTTGGAGACCTTCCATGTCTGAAAATATCTCTATTCTGCCCTCATGCCTTCTTAATAGTTTGTCTAGGTATAGAACTCAAGGAGAAAACAATTCTCCTGCAGGATTTTGAAATGATTGTTTTATTTATTTATTTACTTATGTATTTTTAAATTAAATTAAATCTTTCTTTCCAGTGCTGCTGTTAAGAAACCTAAAGGTAGGAGCTCCTGGTTGGTTTGGCCGGTTAAGGTAGCACTCCTGATTTCGGCTCAGGTCAGTATTTCAGGTTCCTGAGATGAAGCCCCCTGTAGGGCTCTGTTCTCAGCAGGGAATCTGCTTTGGACTCTCTCTCCCTCTATTCCTCACCCTGTACTCTCTGCGTCTAAAACAAATAACTAAATCTTAAAAAAAAAAAAAAAATAGAAAGAAAGAAAAGAAAAAATATAAAGGTAGTCTAATTCTGAGCTTATATATACCTCTGGTTTTCTTCCTTTCATTTTTCTTTCTGTCTCTGTCCTTGTGCCCTCCCTTCCTCATTCCTCCCTCCCTTCCTGCAACAGTAAGGCAGATAGGCAGATATTATTATCTGTGTTATACAAAGGAGGAACTCCATTTTATGGACATTATTAAACACAGTCACTGAATGAATAAGAAGGGATATCAACCAGTCCAATGCTAATAAGGTTAGAGAAAATGGAAAATCAGCAGGTTCACGTTATTTGTTGAAGTTTAAACCGTGTGCTTCAATTTCCTCTTTTGTAATAGGCTAGCAGGGTTGTCACAAGAAATAAATAGTATGAGGAATGTGAGCATGTCTACTATATTGTCTACCATTTAGAATGCACTCAATAAATATTAGTGTATTATCTTGGCCCATCCTGAAATCCACTAGCCATTCAGGAGTGTAGATAGGACGGGAATGAATATCTGTAGTAGACCGCAACGTTTTCTGTTGCCTCTGATAAATGATACTGGTAAGGCTCAAGAAACTATTTTTAGTGGAATTGGCCACCTGTGCAATGTGAAACTTGTCACTTATCAAAACAGCAAAAGGGAAAATGGTTAGAAGGTGACAGGATATTTCATAAAACCAAATGTTCCAATTTTCAACACATTTCACAAAGTGTTTTATTTGTGTCTTCATTTCCTTTTATGCGGGTCTAATTTTTTCTTTTCTTTTTTTTTTTTTTCTGTGTCCTCTGTCAGTCTCACTCTGGCTTAGACTGTACAGCCTCTCAGCTTCCTCTCCTGACCTTCTAGTGACAATGTCATCATTGTTCCTAAGACTGTGATTAGGACTCGTGATGGTGGCATGACAAACCTTCCCAGGGGAAGGACGGTCACTTGTTACAGAGTGTTTGCTTTACTTCAGTGAACACAACGAAGAATGACTTCAGAACAAAGCTGACCATTACCTGGAAGTGGTTTTTTTTTTTTTGGTTTGGTTTGGTTTGATTTTTTTGTTTGTTTTGTTTTCTTTTGTTTTTAACAGGAAAATAAAAAAGGAAGATTTTTTTTTCCCTTAAATAATCATTAAGTTAATAATTTAAACCCAATATGTGAAAAAAGTTCTGTATACAGATAAATCCAAGGCATTTTCTGGAGATGCATAGCTCATAAAATCATAAAGTTTAAAGACTGGGAATGACTTTATGAAATGTCTAGTTCAGGGGCACCTAGGTGGCTCAGCTAGTTAAGTGACCGACTCTTGATTTCTGCTCAGGTCAAAATCTCAGAGTCCTGGGATTGAGCCCTGGGTTGGACTTCATGCTCAGCATTGAGTCTGCTTGAGATTCTCTCTCTCCTACTCCTTGTGCCTCTCCCCTCACTTGTGCTCTCTTTCCATCTCTCAAATAAATAAATAAAATATTTTAAAAAAGAAAAAAAAAAAGAGAAAAAATGTCTAGTTCAAGGCTGCAAACTCACATGTCTATGGAAGCCAGAGAAATAACAGAAGTGAAACTATTTGACAATCACAGCCTCCTGGGGCTGGTGGGGATGCATGCTTATGACACACATAATACCCAACGTAGCCTTAGTCTTTTCCTAGTAACAGAAATCTTACTTTGTTCAGAACGGCTGTTTGCTTGGTTAAGATCCTCATTTTTGTAGAATCCCCTGAAGCTCACAGTCATAGCAGACAGGTATAAGCAGAAATCTAGAGGGTGGAACCACTCCGAAAACTGTGATCTTCCAAATGGTAAGGAGAGCACCAGCAGGCACATGACTTTTATCATTGGCCTATTTTTCTGTCTAGAACATGGCTGTGAGCCTGAAGATAGAGCAGCCATCATGAGGCCATGAGGATAAAAGCCACACACTAAAGGTGGCGACTCAGTCATCACATATATTTTGAGAATTTTTTGTGTGGCAAGCAGTGAAGAGAAGCAGGGCTCTCTACTCTAGCAGAGACCTTAAATTCTCAGGGGAGTGAGAAACACACAAGGAAGGAAAACAAAGTGAAAATAAGGTGAAAGAGTAGAAATTGATGTAAACCTGATGTTCATTTAGATAGGGCAGTTGGCAGAAGCCTCTCTGATGGGATGACATTTAAAATACAGAGTATCATAAGACGTCACAGGAAGAGCCAGAGGGCTGTATTGCTGTCAATCCTAAGGAGGGGGGAAAAAAAAGTTCACAGCTCTTTGGGTTTGAAAACCCCTGAACAAAATACCCTCTTTTTGTTGAGTCATATTGTACATTAGTTTATTAAAGGTTCTAAGTAATCCTGAGGTAAATAAACATATGTAACTTTGCTTAATCCATAATTCCCCAGATTCATTTGAGTTGGAACCTTCTGTTGAAACTAGGCCTATCAACCACCTCTGGAAAAGTTCCAAGTCCTAGTCTTGGGAAAGGCTGTTTATAATTGCCTCAGGACGGAAACAATTAAATATTGCTACAGCCTCTGGAGAATTAACTGAAACTGACCATTTGTTTTCTTAAGTTCTCATAAATAAACATTTTTATTCAAATACGGTAAGACTCCCAGATCATGGTGTTCTGTTATTTAGCAAGCAAAAATAAACAAACAAAGAAGACAAAATATGTAAGTAAAGACTAACAAATATTGCAGTAAAACTAAGAATTGTAGGGAGTAAAAAAAAAAAAAAAACACAAAACTACAGGAATCTAACTTTTCAAGAAGAATAATGCTCTTCCCTATTTGTTAGCCAATACACCATTTCCTTTTCTTACACTGCATTTCACTGTAGTCCCATGTCCAGTTTCGGTGTATTCACCCTGTGTTTGCCTTGCACTCTGTTACTATGCTGTGTGTTCCGTAAGGCAGACTGAATTGGCTTCAGCTTTCAGTCCTATATGTCTAGTGTAGGATGCGGCTCCTGTTAGGTCCTGGGTTAATGAATAAATTTATTCGGAATGAATATCATATTGTGATCAGTAGCTTCACATTGGAGCTCATTGTTCAGAGCTGGTACAGGGAAAACATTCATTGTACACTTTGTATCTATCTCCTTACCTTACTTGTCAATATCAAGTTTCCTTCTCCTGCCATCAAAGCAGCTTCCGAATTTCCACTCAATCAGAGTACACTACATCCATTCAATGAAAGATAGAAAAACACACCAGTTGTCATCTGAGCAGTACAAGATGGAGAAGAAGAGTCCAATTTTTAGAAACCCTTCAACTCCTGATCCATCCAGTGTTCATCGCTGATTATATTTTAGAACTCAGGGAAGATTTTCAAAGTCACAATAACTGTTTCTTTCTCCAAATCAATTAATTCACTTTTTTTTAATAAATCAGCCATAAACTTTTTTTTTTTTCCATAACTCCTCAAATAATTCTAATAGGTCACAAGTGTTGGGAACCATTTTATGTCAGTCAAAGTGATTGAAAGCTTTAGGGATCTTCTGATGCAAGCAATGAAATAAAGAGGGGATACTTGAGTGTAGAATATTCCAACTGACGTACAACTTCATATATCAGGCTGAAGGATGTATTCACCTGGCCTCAACAGGTTCACGTCAGAAGATAGCACCATCTTTATTCAAGAGAGATTGCAGAACCTGTCAGCTGATACAGACTCTGGAAATATCTTAATCTTTTATGGAAAAAAAAAATTGTCCAAATACCCTCATGAATCTAAAATAGCAATGGTGCTTACTTATTATGTTAAAGACAAGATTTGAAGGAGATGGGCATGATAGTTTATCACAATGGAGCTCCAAAAATCTAAAACATTTTATAGCCTACAAATAAAGAAAAAGATGAAAATCCTCTAGAAATGTGAAAGCTTTTCTTTCTTTTGTCATGACTTGCACCCACAGACACACATATATACATATTTGTTCAAACAGTGGTGTATCTGGGAGCTGAAGACACTGCAGGGAGCTCTAGGTAGTCATTAATTAACATTTGGAGCAGAGAGCTTGGATTAGATCTATCTTCCCTCCATTTTTTTAATGATACATATGATTTCATTGACATTAGTCACTTTGTATATTTGTTTTCATATCCTAATTCTTTTTTTCTTTTATTCCCTTTGGGAGATAGGAGATCACTAATGGGTAACTGGTGATGCTCAAAAAGGAAGCCCAAGCAGTGTGAGGTGGTTGAAGCAAAAGATGAAGAAAATAACCTTAATAAGAATAATAGAGCTGATTATCCCAGAAAGCCTTCAGGAAGCCTGGGGGAAATCAGTCACTCTTACTCTTTATAAAAATAATGTAAATATAAAAAACTTGATCTAGTTCTCTTATATATTTGTTTGTTAAGTTTATATAATTTTTCCTTACATTTTACTTAATTTTTGACATATAAAACCCTCTTTTACAAACAGTCTCTATCTGAGAAAGAATAATGAAGATCTGCCATGTGCCTTATTTCATTTTGGAAGTAGAGTGTTGGATTTTTCTTGACTCTGAATACACAAATTCCTGTCCAGAGCCTAGCAACACAACCAGTAGCTCAGCTGACTGTCCTCTGCCTGTCATCATTCTCACCATGAGAGCAACATGACTGTCACTTTTTGCTCCTTGCTTAACCACAATTCACTGACGCAAGCAAGAGAGGTTTCTTCTTATCTCCTAAGGAATGTTTCATGCAAATTATTCCCTAAAGGCACTCTCTTTGATTTCTACATACATCAGTCAACCTCTAAATGCCTATTGAACACAAAAGAACTACATTAGCCTTAAATAACTATATTTCATATATGATATACTCTAGTAGACTGTAACACTTCAAGGGTAGCAAGCATATCTTAAATAATGACCACCCATCACTAATGGATCATGGCAGAATGCTAGCAACATTGCAGGAAATCAATAACTACAGGTGAATAGTTTGCCTGCTATCAAACTATGCTTAATCATTTTTTTTCTATTTTATTTTGAAACAATTAAAAGAATCTTACACTTACAGAGAAGTTGTGGGTACTGTAGAAGTAACTCTTCTTTTCTTAACTTTTAATTTTGAAAGTACTTTGCTACCAAGATATCCAACCCAATCATCCTTACAAATTTACTGTCATATACTATTGTCATACACTACTGTCATACTACCTCCAAAAACCAAGAAATTAGAACAGATATATCATTACCATTTAATTTTTCAGATTCCTACTCAGGTTTTTCAGTTAAACTAATAAAGACAAATAAAAATATATAGCAAAACAAACAACAAAAAACAACACCTCGCTCAGAATCACACATTGCAATTAATTGGCATAGCTCTCCAATCTTCTTCAGTTTGAAATTATTTCTCAGTCTTCTTTGACTTTCATAACCTTGACATTTTTTATGTTTTTCTCATATTTAGATTCACGATATCCATTTTGTCAATAATATTATAGAAATGTTGGTGGCCTCTTCACATTAGATCATATCAGTAATTTAAATTTTTCCTTTTACTGTTAATATTAGCTTTGATCACATGGGTAAAGTAGCACCTTCCAGGCTTCTCTTTGGTGTGAGAACCTGTTCAAGTAGACATAAAATTGTATTGAAAAAATATTGGAGAATTATAATTTTTCTAAGCAAATATGTATACAATCATGAAAATACTTTAATTTAGGTGGTAGCTTAACTAAAAATAATACCAATGACATTTTGCATATATTAGAATAGCAATGAAGGACATTGTTTTGTGTATACCCATTCATCATTGCTACCTGAGATTTCTTCTTGATATAATAATGGAGAGGCCTTACTGCCAATGATGGTGATGATGATAGAAGTAGGGATAAAGGAGGCAGGAAGAATTGGAGTGTGCTTAGAATAAAAGTCCTCTAGGTCCATTCTGTTATGCCTTTCAAAATGCTGACTGCTTATGTTTGAAATACAGGTCTATGTGCCCTGAATTGGTCCTCTGAGCCCCCATGGAAGCTGCTTTATCTCATCCAATGTCAGCATTACAATTCTCTCTGCTGTAGCAAGAAGAAGGAAGAAAAGAAGATATTTCAGAATTTAACTCATGTGTATATATTATTATGTTTAAAATTAATGTTGATTAATCTATCAAATTATACTAAATAATAAATATAGACTATAGAAATCTATATTAAATATATTTTAATATATACCAAATTATATTGATTAATATCAAATAATGATTACATTATTATTATTATTACTATTATATTATATTAGAAACAGACTAATAAAATTATATTCCTTCTTGTAATTGACACTATGGTAAATCTAAATGGATTAAAGATTTACATATGAAAATGAAACCACCAGTTTATAAGAGAAGTATGAATGAATAATGGGGAAGTTCCCATTAAGTATGACAGGCACAAGGAATAGATGAACAAATATGGTTAAATAAAAATTAAAATTTATCTGTGATAAAATTCATTACAAGTAGTCAAAGGACAATATAGGAAAATGTTTGCCGTGTGTTTGAAAAACAAAGGTCTAGCAATGTTACTAAGTAGATTTTTTTTTGTAAACAACAACAACAACAACAACAAAAACCCCTCAAATTGGAAGGAAAAAATTATCTAAAAATATAGACATATAATCCACACAAGAAAATACAAGTAGTTCATAAACAGGGCAACATTTCAAACTTGTAATTAAATATAAAATTTAAAGAGTGAAATACTATTCTTAGTCCTCATATTGTCAGTGATAAATAAGAAGAATATCCTAGAGTGGGTAAAGGTTTATATTTTCTAATTTGTTACAAAACATGTATTACATATAAATTATTGCTTTAAAATATTTTAAAATTATAGACAATAATTGGTTAAGAAATGTATGGGTTTTTGTAGGAAATACAAATAAAAAATTAATACCTTTGACATTAAAAAGTGGTATTTGTTTGCATCTATGTAACCTGTCCATCCAAATCAAGAAAAATAGCTGTTGAACACAATAGCAAGAACTGTACATTTTCCAGTGAATATCAGCTGTGCACATAGCTACAGGAAAATGGCTATAAGATGATAAACAATCATGCCTAGGAAATGATGATTCTGCTTAACAGGTACTCAGGGAATATCATAGTGTTACAAAATTGAATTAAATTTCCCTATTTTTTAAAATTTATTTCAGTCCCAAAATCTTCTGATGACCATGGCTTTTCAAAGAATTTTAAGATCCCCCTTCAATATTCATCTTTTTCAGAACATGTTTGCCTATAATAAGATAGTTACTTTTCCAGATCAACATTAGCATCATTGATCATATTCTTGAAATAAATAAGACATTTATCAGAATTGAATTAAGTTTATATATAATTCAAAGAAAATTGGCATCCTTAGAAAGCAACTGTCTCAGTTCTTATTTTTGTGCTTCAAAAAATTATTATGCAATTTTATTCACAAAGATATCACATATTTCTTGCTATTCCTAGACACTTTAGTTTTGTTTCTATTATATTTTAACTGATTATTGTGAAAATGAAATAAAGAGTTTTATAAGTTACTTTTTATTTTTATTTTTTTAAAGATTTTATTTATTTATTTGACAGACAGAGATTACAAGTAGGCAAGGGAGCCAGGCAGGGAGAGAGAGGAGGAAGCAGGCTCTCCGCAGAGCAGATAGCCCGATGTGGGGCTCGATCCCAGGACCCTGGGATCATGACCTGAGCCGAAAGCAGAGGCTTTAACCCACTGAGCCACCCAGGAGCCCTATAAGTTACTTTTTAAATGGCTCTGAGTTAACACCCTTTCTTCCACCCAGCTGGTTATGTTGGAGTATAGATATACAATCAAAAAGTTAAATATTGACAATTTTACCTTCTTTTTCTTATTATTACACCTCTTTTGGGGGTTGTTTTCATCTAATGGATAAGCAGTCCCTCAAAGGATAATGCTAGATAGGGATGGTAATAGTGGAATTCATGTCTTGTTTTTTATTTGTATTTATTTATTTATTTTTATTTTTTTTAAAGAGAAAGTATATTTTCTTTTCTTTTTTTTTAAGATATTATTTATTTATTTATTTGACAGAGAGAGATCACAATTAGGCAGAGAGGCAGGCAGAGAGAGAGAGGGGGAAGCAGGCTCCCTGCTGAGCAGAGAGCCCAATGCGGGGCTCGATCCCAGGACCCCGAGATCATGACCGGAGCCAAAGGCAGAGGCTTTAACCCACTGAGCCACCCAGGCGCCCCTTGTTTTTTATTTTAATGAGAATTCACCCATTGTGATGCAAGTCACTCGTGTAGTTTTATTATTCCTATCCTATGAAGAAAATATACATGACCATTTCAAAACTTTTTCAACAAGAATACTATGAAATTTTATCGGATGCCTTTAATATCTATTGAGCGAGTTGATATGATATGATGAGTTATATAAACAGATAAACATATTTCCCAATATTAAAACCCTTTTGCATTCTTGAATGAATTTTACATAATTTTGTTTTCACTTTTTAATGTAATATACTGTATTATAGCTCCTGTATATGTTGATCTAGAATTTATGTTCTTTGCATTGTCTTGTTTCAATGTCCAGGATATTGCACAAAATTCCTACATGGTTGTTTAATGATACTGGTAATGAAACTATTGAGACACAGAAAATTTACCCTGTTGAGACCCTAAAGTGGCAGTAACATCTTGTTCTATCAGCAAGTTCCTATAAGTCTTGGTTTGTTCCCTTACTCTTTGTCCATACATTTCAGATGGAGTCTCCATGATGCAAATTAATGACCTATTTAGGATAATGAGAGAACTTCTGGATTTAGATGTCATATTCAGTTTGTACTGATATGTTCCTTCCAAATTATCCTGGTAGCTGCCAGCAATAAATTTAAAGGAGAACACATTAGTGCCAGTACTCAGTATTGGCATAGAAAAACATTTTTAAAAACTACTTTGAACGATGAAGAAAAGAAAATTGGCTAACAACCAAGGTATTGTGTTCCAGAGCCAGGAATGCAATTCTGTAATATTTCCATTGTGGTTTTCACTTCTGAGTAATTTGTATAATTTGGAAAGCAGGCCATAAAACCCTGTGTGGGGATAGGTTATCCAAGGTAACTTCTCTGTCAAAGGAGAAACAATATTACTAATCATGGACTCATAAGAGACTATGTGTTATCAGTCATTAAGATTCATAAGGAGTGCAGAAGGTTGTTTCAATTTATATATATTGAATTACATACATGTGTATATGTTATATGTATGTGTATTATTTATATGTATAATAATATGATATATTATTCAGTGGGTACAAAGACCTGTTACATACTTATTCTTAAAATACCCAACTATTAATGTGGTATAGGTAAAGAATAAAGAATAACTCAGTGTCATCTAAAAGCTTGTTTTACTAGAAGCATTAAATATATTCTGATACTGCTGTGGAAAAGCCTTAACTGCAAAAGAGAGAATGAGGAGAGTGTGAATGAAAGATGAGGTTTCAAATAAAGAAATTCATAATTCCATCAATACAGGATTGTCATTTGTCACCCTGGCTTCTCAGGACCCAGTGGTTTGTTATTGGATGATAGGTGTTCTTACTTAAGTATAAGCATGTGTCTTAGCTGCAATCTGAAGGTTGAGGTGAGGTTAAAATATGGGTTGAAAACTGTAAACAAGTTAGGTGAAAATAAATGAGGGCTTCTGTCAAAGCTGTTTTAAGCAAAATTGTAAAGCAGGGCAAGTTTGTGTGTGATCAGTGTTTCTCTCCTCCTTCTGTGTCCTCTCACCCATTAACTGGCATCACTGCCTGCACTTCGGGTACTTAAATTCCCCCCAAAGCTCTTACTGCCTTATCAAAACCTTCTTCCAGATTCTTCATTTGGAAGGTGAATGGGATTCCACATTAATGAAGTTACATCCTACGCAAACAAATCTGGGCCAAGCAAAAGTTTAAGGTGGTATTAATCATGTTCATGCTCTGCAGCAACCTTAGCACTACATCTGCAAAGTAAATACATCGTTTTCTGACAAAACAACAACAAAAAAGATGCTTTTGCATTTTAATAGAATTTAAAACTATAAGTTAGAAAGTTGTAACTCAAGGGGTTCCTGGGGGGCTCAGTCAGTTAAGTGATCAACTCTTGGTTTTGGTCAGGTCGTGATCTCAAGGTCATGAGATGGAGTCCCACATCAGGCTCCATACTGAGCCTGGAAACTGCTTAAGATACTCTCTCTCCTTTTCCCTCTTCACCTCTGCCCAGTCTCTCTGTGTCTCTCTGTCTCAAGCTTGCTTAAAAAAAAAAAAAAAAGTAACTGAAGTGGAGGAAATAGAGGGCTAACCCAGCATGAAGACTTGGCTCTCAATAAGGAGGTGTGGAGAGTGTTTGGGGAAAGGAATCAGGAATCATATTCTTCCAGGATCCTTCAAATCCTATTATATGTTGATGAATTTGTCAACACATTTTCAAAAAGTTGGATCTATAGGTTTGTTTATTTTCTTTCATTTTCATGAGTGTGATAAAGACACAGGTGTCTCAAGACTGGAACAACAACTGTAACTCAAGTTACACTTTCAAAATTGATAGGAATTTTCTCTATCTTATGGGTAATAGCACTGCAGCAAGAGGCTAATGCTTCAACTATCTTGGAAACGACCATTCAGGACTAGAATGAGAAGCCCAATATTTTTGTTGCTTTATTTCACAAGAAAAGGAAGCAAATATTTCATATCAGTTCTTTTTTTATATTTTCTTGAAGGAATAATTACATTTTTCTATCATCTTCACAATTTTACCACTCTTGGGAAAATTGGAAGACATAACAAAAGGTGAGGCCTTGAAATTATATAATCAAGAGGTTCCAGCTCAAAAAGGAAAAATACTCAACCTTTTTCCCTCCCATACAAATTGGAAGCAAATTTTCCTATGACTAGGGGGTATCAGAAGCTATTAAATACAAAATGTGGAATGGGGAAGTGAGCTGTGGTGAAGAGATAGTGAACTCAAAGTGGCATGGAAGGGAGGGCATGCTGGGTGGTGTATGCCACTTAAATTGAGACTGTGAGAATAGTTTGGAAAGGCTCTTTAAAAGCAACTTTAGAAAAAGTTGGCTAGCCATCCAGCTGAATGATTAGAAGAAAGAATCAAGATGATGTTGAGAATGAAAACATTATGAAGTTTAGAAAATCAAATTAAGAATTCCAACTATTTCCAGAGATAATTATTACCAAAATAATACATTATACATACACTGATATTTGGGGACATACCACAAATAAATTTGGTGTTTCATTTCAAATCACAGCATATTCATCTCCCTTCTCAGTCTATCTTCCAATTCCACTTTCTATTTTCATCTTTCTTCAATCATCCTGATATTTGTCTGCCTTGTCATTCCAAGTGAATGCATACTGCAATCATCTCTGATTGGCTCAAGGATAATGAGAAGGGAGGAAGTCAATCCATTTTGGGATCTTTGACTAAAGTTTCATTTTTATAGCGTTCTTCATTCAAGAGATTTTAGGAAGAAGAGTAGTCCTCAGCATAATGCCAAATGGTTGATCTCTGTCCATGGAATTCTTCAGGAATGAGATTTGAAATTCAAGAATACAGCCACACTACTAGTGTTCCCCTGAGACCATAAAGAAAAAGCAATTTCATTTTGAGGTAAGAGAAACCAAAAATAAACTTCTTACATTCCTACTACTAAGTGTTAATTATTACGTTTGGGGGGATATGATTGTTATCACAAAGTGAACTTGCAAGAGGAGAGTGTGAGAAGAAACAGGAGCTGTTCTAAATAAGTAGGCAGAGGATGTTTATGTAGGATATTCTAGCCAAAGACAAATACAAGTTTCTCAAAATGTTAAATATGTGCTCAAAACCATAAGAAAGCTGAGAAAGTATTTTCAAGTGGAGATTGTGGGGGAGAAGAGTGCTGGACAAAATGGGAGAACAGAGTTCTTTTTTTTTTTCATTTTTCTTTTATTTATCTTATTTCATTTTGGGTTACATTTGAGATTTTTCCCCTATAATTGGTGCACAAGGGAAATTTTCCTCAAACAATCCGTATGCTTTGGTTATGATATTCTTAGAACTAAATAGGTTCTTAGTGCTGTGTGAAAAGCTGTGCTTCAGAATTCAAGGACACTGAAAAGGCTCATCCCTTTGAGATAGAATTTATGAATTACCAAGAGACAGGATTCACTTTCCTCTCTATTTTCTCCTCCACGTTCTGAAATCAAACAAGAATTGCAGTAAGACTTTTTTTTCTTTCCTTAATACAAATGTCAGCTGACAGAGTCAAAGAAAGTAATTTCTATATTTTGCCATCCAGCATAGTTAATCCAGTGGGTTTAGAAGACACAGAGACTTGGAGAATCCAACCTCTATTTATCAGCTGTGTGACTTTGGACAATAAACTCTACATCTCAGTGTCACAGCATTTCATTCATAGAATGAGAAGAGTAAGGATGCTTGTCTTCTGGAGCACTAAGTAAAATGACTTGTAGACAAGAGCTTGACACTGAACTGGCATACTCTAGGCAGTTAATAAATGTGTGATACCATTACTATTGTTATTATGATTATAATTATGGAACTTATGTGTGATTTTGATTATTAGAGTGAGAAATGAACAGTATTTCCCACATCCCAATTCCATATTATATTATAGATTACTTTTTTCCCAAGGAATTCAGAATGTTTCATCAATAGAAATTTCTTAATTCTAATTAGTTTTTATTTAATTCTGAAATATGAACTTTCTTTGGCAGAAGAATATAATTAAAGCTACTTTATAAGCAGATTTTTTGTTCTTGTTCAGGGTTTAATAAAAATCTTCCCAATGTTATAAATCTCACCTTGGAGTTTCAAGCTCCAATTTTCAAAAACCGATCAAAAAGCAATTATCATAAAAAGCCAATCAACAATATGAACTAACATTAATCATCTTTTATACCGTTATAAGTGGGTGATAGATTATTTAATCTAAAATAGTCTTATATTTCTTTTTATCATTCTGTTATAAGAGAGAGCACTGACAACCAAACTTAGAATATCAGCTCTATATAACCATTATCTTTAAAAAATTAATAATTATTAAAGACTTATAGGCTATTCAGGACATCCATAAATGTATGCAGACATTTGTACATAGATATTTTATGTTATATTTAAATATTTTATATATTTTTCTAATATATAAAATAATTTAAAAGGAATATATTTCTTAATGCTTCCTTTACAGTAACAGCTATGTCTCGGTTATTTTTAATATACCATCTCTGGACTGCCCTAATCTTTCCAGATTTTTTATCTCCAGGATTGTCATTAAGAACTTCAAAATATCTAAGATGTGAATCTCAATTTTTTTTTCTTGTCTAGGACATAGAAGAAACATACTAAATGTTCATTAAAGGGATAAATGATAGAGTGATGAGCAACTGAATGAAAGAATACTCTCTTCGAGTGCTCAAAGCCTGTTTAAGTCCTAAAATTGTTGACTTCCGGGGTGCCTGGGTGGCTCAGGGGGTTAAGGCCTCTGCCTTCGGTTCAGGTCATGATCCCAGGGTCCTGGGATTGAGCCCCGCATTGGGCTCTCTGCTCTGTGGGGAGCCTGCTTCCCCCTCTCTCTGTCTCTGCCTTCCTCTCTGCCTACTTGTGATCTCTATCAAATAAATAAATAAAATCTTTTTAAAAAAATTGTTGACTTCCTGCCTCTTGCCTTCGTGACCCCAGAGAAATAAAGAAACTTCCACACTCAAGAAGAAACAAATAAAGTAATTTTTGAAATTTTTACTTAATTTTTATTTTTTACAATCTACTCAGTTCAGCAATGCCAGTGCTCATCAGAAGATAGCAATTTTCAAAGACCACATTTGCCATCTGTCATAGCACCCCCACTTCTTCCTTTCCTTAGGCTGGGCTTTTAACTTGCTTGACTTCCTCTCCCTCAAGGGGGTACTTTCTGGATCAGCCCTCTGCTTTACCATTTTGCAATACCAGTGTTCTTATTTACTAATCCATCTTAAATGACTGAAAAAGTCTATATATGCAAACCCAAAGTCATACATCAGGGAAGTATGTGACTTCATTATTCAGAAGTAAGTAGATGTTAATTTAATTTATCATAACATGATGGCAGTATGTATGGAGGTGCAGGATTGATTAAAATAGATTCAACATTTCTCAGTACACTTTTCACCATTTTAAAAAAATTGTGTTTATTTTAGAAAGAGAGAGAGTGTGGGGAGGTAGGGGGCAGGGGCAGAGGGAGAGAGAGAGTCTTATGCAGATTTGTGTTGAGTGTGGAGCCTGGCTTGGGGCTCAATCTCATGACCCTGAGATTACGACCTGAGTAGAAACTAAGAGTTGGACAATAACTGACAGTGCCACCCAGGCACTGCTACTTTTCATCATTTATAGATCATATGTTCAAATTTTCTCCATGTAAATAAACATTCCATCCCCTAGCTAGTTCCTTTTGTTATCTACATTTTATTTTCTAGGATCCTAAGACTGATATTCCTTTTCATAATAATTGAAAGAGCTAGGTCTTGGTTTTTCATCCTTGGTGCCTTCTAGAATTCCCTGACACAAAGGAAAAAATAGCCAAGTACAACATGAAGTCCATTTTATTGATGTTACTGCACACTCAATAGGTCTCCTCATGCAGAACTTCTCTGGAAAGGACTCAGGCTGAATTTCAAAGCACTGTTTCATTCACCCCTTATATGAATACAGACTAACAGGTCTGTGGGTGAGGTTCTTAATCCATTTACACAGCTAGTCACTGGCCCATGCTGCACCCCTATGGCAGAGAGGGAAGGAGGCAAGGGCACCTCTGCTTGGATGCTGGAAGCAATGAGAGACTTGTCTGGCATAACCCTTGTTACTTACAGCATGGTAATTCTTCCAAAAACCTGGGGTCAATAAAAGTTTCTCCATGGGCAAAATGGCCATGTGGGATAGAAGTACACTTGCCACCTGGCTCACAGTTATTAAGTGCACACTAAGTGCCAATGCCAAGCTCTGCCTAATCAATTTACCTGCATTATTTCATTTAATCTTCATAAGAACCATAAGAAGTGAATACTCTATTATGACCTTTTAACAAATACAGAAGTTGGGGCTCAGGGAATTAAACAACTTGACTAAGGTCACGTGGTTCATAATGATCAGAACTAGAATTTTCATCCAAGTCTGGCTGACTGCATCTGCTATTTCTAAATATTATGATGCATGCTCTGCTTGGCCAATGGTTGTTAAGAGACTATGTTGCATGTAAATTCACTTTGAAATTTCCTACTGTGTCCACACTGGCAAATCTGTTACTTTATTTCATCATTTGACAAATACATTCATTGGGAGATTTTTGATGATTGCTTCAATTTCCTTGCTGGTTATGGATCTGTTCAGGATTTCTATTTCTTTCTAGTTCAGTTTTGGTAGTTTATACATCTCTAAGAATGCGTACATTTCTTTCAGATTGTCTAATTTCTTGGAATATAGCTGTTCATAATATGGTCTCATAATTGCTTGTATTTCTTCAGTGTTGGTTGTGATAGCTCCTCTTTCATTCATTATTTTATTTATTTGGGTATTTTTTCTTTTTGATAAGTCTGGCTAGGGGTTTATCAATCTAATTAATTCTTTCAAAGAACCAGCTCCTAATTTCATTGTTCTGTTCTACTGTTCTTTTGGCTTCTTTTTCATTGATTTCTATTCTGATCTTTATTCTTTCTTTTCTTCTGCTGGGCTTTGACTTTATTTGCTTTCTTCCTTTCTGATCCTTCAGGTGTAGGGTTAGGTTGTGTATTTGAGACCTCTCTTGTTTCTTGAGAAAGGCTTGTGTGCTGTATACTTCCTTCTTAGAACTGCCTTTGCTGCATCCCAAAGATTTTGAAGAGTTGTGTTTTCACTTTCATTTGTTTCCATGAATTTTTTAAATTTTTCTTTCATTTCCTGGTTGACCCATTCATTCTTCAGTAGGATGCTCTTTAGCCTCCATGTATTTGAGTTCTTTCTAATTTTCCTCTTGTGATTGAGTTCCAGTTTCAAAGCACCATGGTCTGAAAATATACAGGGAATGATCCCAAGCTTTTGGTACCATTTGAGGCCTGATTTGTGACCCAGGATGTGATCTATTCTGGAGAATATTCCATGTGACTAGCGAAGAATATGTATTCTGTTGCTGCGGGATGGAATGTTCTGAATATATCTGTGATGTCCAACTGATCCAGTGTGTCATTTAAAGCCCGTATTTCCTTGTTGATCTTTTGCTTGGATGATCTGTCCATGGCAGTGAGGGGGTGTTAAAGTCCCCTACTATTATTGTATTATTGTCTATGTGTTTCTTTGATTTTGTTATTAACTGGCTTATATAATTGACTGCTCCCATGTTAGGGGCATAAATATTTACAGTTGTTAGCTCTTCTTGTTGGATAGACCCTGTAAGTATGATGTAGTGTCCTTTCGCATCTCTTACTAAAATCTTTGGCTTAAAATCTAATTTGTCTGATATAAAGATCATCACACCATTTTTCTTTTGATGTCCCTTAGCATGATAAATTGTTTTCCACCCCTTCACCTAGAATCTGGAGGTGTCTTTGAGTCTAAAATGAGTCTCTTGCAGACAGCATATTGATGGGTCTTGCCTTTTTTTCCAATCTGATACCCTGTGTCTTTTCATTGGGTTATTAAGGGTCTCTTATTTGCCAATTACCATGTGAGGTCCTGGAGAACAAGACTGAGCAAGGGAGAAAAAAAGTCCTATTCTCATGAAAGCAATCTGGGGAGAAGACAGAAAAATCAATAAAATAAAATGATAGCATCCAATAATTGTTTTCACTAAATTGGGGAAACACAGGTACCATCTGGATGCTTGGATTTCTAATAATCCACCATGCTTGGACAGTAGTAGCCTTTGTATCAATCCACGATGCTTGGAGTTCATTATCCTTAAGGTTCTTAGAATATTGTTTCTTTAAACACTTGAATAACTGTGTCAGGTATCAAGATGATATAAAGATAGTCTCTTCTCTATAAAAAACAAAAGTTAGTTGACAAAAGAGAAACACAGGATGCAGCATTCTAGCAAAAATATTATTAAAGAGAAAAAAATAACGAGTTATGTGAGCAAAGAAAGAGGGGCTTTGTTTTTACAGGTGAAAATGGAAGGCTCTTCCTGACAACTAACGTCTGGATTTCATGCATTCACCAGAGAAATTGTGGTGAACAGACAGGGGAATCAGGAGATCTACCAGCAACTTTTTCAAGGAATTTAGCCTACTTAAACCCTATTCCTTTAAAAAAGGAGAGAATTAAATAAGTGGATCCTAAGTAGATCTTCTGGTTCTGATGTGCCACGATACTAATCTTTCAAGAAAACTAATAAAGTCACCATTGTCACTGTTTCTTCATACAATGGCTTGAGCTCTAACTACATTTTTATATGATAAACTTTCACTCTGCCTGGATTAGAAATATCCCTATTGAACTGTTTCTGGAATTTTTCAACAAGTCAGTGTCTTAGGATTCCTGACTGTTTTAGCTTTCATGATTCCATGGCCTGGGGAAAAAAAAAATCTACCTTCCCTAACTGATATGCCACTAATCACTCTAGCAAAAATCTGCTAATCAACTAAAAGATAAGTATGAATGCTAACCAACAAAGAAATAAAAACTCCCATTTCTTCCAAAATACAGAAATTCACAGGAATTCTATTAATTTTAATTAAGGTTATAAAAACCTTCACCCAACTTAGATCACAACTGTAGACACATACAACTATATATATATACCATCACCCTCAACCAGGGATGATTTTGTCTCCAAAGGACGTTGGGAAATGTCTGGAAGCATTTTTGGGTATCACACCTGCTGTGCTACTGGCATCTCTAGTGAGAAGTCAGGAGTGCTAGTCCACACCCTACACTGGCACAGGACAACCTCCTGCAACAAAATAATTATTCATTCAAAAATGTCAATAGATCTGAGGTTAAGAAACCCTGCTATCCTTGTACCTGAACTTCTAATAGAAAGCCATTATTCTAGACCATGACAAAATGCATAAGTTTCTTCACTTTTTGCCCCCTAAGTTTATTGTTAAGAAAGGTGTGACTCTGTCTTCTTCTTTATGCTTAGCTTGAACAAAAGTCGGTGTTGACTTCTCTTCCTCTCTCCCATCACAAGATTCACAAAAGTAAGCTGACTGCCAGCTCCTTCTACCAGTATAGGAAAAAAGGCTGGGAGGATCAGACCCTCATGGAAGATTCTACCATACCCAGGGAAACCTTAAGCTGGAAGTATCTTTCTAGCTTCTCAAACCAAGACAAGTCCCACTAGCATTACAGCCCAGCCACAGAAGGTGTCACAGTAATCAACTTCTATTCCTAGTACCATAGAGATTATGTTCCTTTATAGTTTAGTGGTGAAACTCACAGAGTCTAGAGATTATATTCCTTTATAGATTAGTGGTGAAACTCAGAGTCTAGTGTCCAGAGATCTTGGGATTAGATTCTCCTTTTTCTACTCCCTTTCTGTCTAGCCTTGGACACATGATTGCACTTACTCTCTATACCTGATTTAAAAGAGGGATAACAGGTGTGCCTGTCTGGCTCAGTTCATTAAGCATCTGACTCTTGATTTTGGTCTCAGGATTGTGAGATCAAATTCCATGTCAGGCTCCTTGCTGGATATGGAGCCTGCTTAAGATTCTTTCTGCCCCTCCACCCCTCTCTAAAAAATATAATAATAATAATAATAATAATAATAATAATAATAATAAAAGAGGGATTGCAATAGTAAACCTCCCCCCAGAGAATTATTGTGACAATTGAATGAGCTAATATACATAAAGGCTCCCTGCTGAGCAGAAAGCCTGATGTGGGGCTTGATCCCAGGACACTGACACCATGACCCAAGCTGAAGGCAGGCAGAGGCTTAAACCACTAAGCCACCCAGGTGCCCATAGGTTTTTGTTTTTTTTTTTATTGTAAGTTTTAAACTATATCTCTAACTCTAAGAAAATTGTATTTTAATAGAATCTCACTAGCCTTACATAATTTAATATATACTCTTCTACTCTGGCAAATGAAATCAATACAATTAGCTAATAAGAGGTATTTTTAAAAATATTTCTTCCATAGATTTACAGAAATTGCCAGGCATTTTGACACTTGTCCCACAGTATGTAATTCTTCATGCTGTCATCCAGTGCTAGGAGGGTATCCTGCATTAAATATATTTTTTTAAGATTTTATTTATTTATTTGACAGACAGAGATCACAAGTAAGCAGAGAGGCAGGCAGAGAAAGAGGAGAAGCAGGCTCCCTGATGAACAAAGAGTCCAATGTGGGGCTCAATCCCAGGACCCTGGGATCATGACCCGAGCTGAAGGCAGAGGCTTTAACCCACTAAGCCACCCAGGCGCCCCTGCATTAAATCTTTATCTGCACTGAGAGGTCCAATATAATAACATACATCTCTTGGTTAATAACTCTGTTAAGTGATATGTGGCAAAAGTCAAGGAGTCCTTACCGGGTTTCTTTGCAAATAATGGGGTTTAGGTAACAGATATTACCACTGCCCAGTTCTCACTCCCAACTTTGTGATGAAAAAGCTTCCTGTTTTCACAAAAAATCTAGATGTTAATGAGTTCATCACAAACATCCACAGAATCAAATCTCAGAAACAAATAAAGGCAATGTTAAACCAATAGGAGTTAATCAACAAAGGACCTGAAATAATGTGCCTGAAATCGTTTGATGAGCCCAATAAGGAGGGAAAAAAATCAGCTAATGAATTCTTTCCCTCTAAAAACAGAAACAAAAAACACTTAAGTCAAGAATCCTTGCTTAAACAGAGTGAAAATTTGACCTAGAAAAGCAGAAACTAATTGTAACTAGAACATCACAACTGTGAAAGTTTATGAATATGTATTTTGATAATAAGGGGGTGAACCTGAATCTGCAAGTTAATGGAAAATTCAGAGCAGAGGACTGATTTTGAAAGATAGCCTAAAAATGCAGAAGCCCTATTCTTTAGTAAATTTTAATCAACTGTGCATATCTTTTTACTTAAAAGTATTTTTCTCTCAGCTCATCTCCCACAAAAACCAAACCAACCAAGAGCACAATCACATACACACCAAAGAGCCCAGACTTCAACTGCTATTCACGTGAGCCCTGCTCTCCACCCCCTCAGAAACCAGTTTTATTGTGGGAGTATTGTGACCTTCTCTACAGACATGTAATTTCAAGAGTACTGTCATTAAATAATTTTTCATAAACAAAAAACACTTAAGCCAACCCACAAAAATAGTTCAGTAACATAAAATATTTTGCAAAGAAATTCATACTACACTTCAGTTTGTTGATCCTTTTACTTCCTCATCGAGCTTGAGAAAATTGCTAAATAAAGCATCGTTTCCACAAATGAACATTTTATGTTGGGACACAACTTCAGCAGCATGGATCCATTCATTGAAATGATTGTTTTCAGTAGTGGACCTTTCCCAAATGCAAGCATTTGTTTTCATCACTGTGGCTGAAACAAGCATTTTGTTAGTCATTACCAACTAGCCTTGCCATATATACATAACACAAGAATATATTTTATCATCTTCTCTAATGGGAAAGCAGGGCACCCTCGGCATGTTTGCATAAAGTCAGTGAACCTTTAAGGTGATATAGAAGATTCTCTATCATTGTTTTAAATATCAGCTTCCAATTAGGCCAGCTACTTCTCTGTCAGCCATTCTGCAAGGGTTTGCTTATATTTCGTCAGAGAGTTTGAAAATCATCCCACTGGTACCAGCTTGTTCTACTAGCAAGGAGACCTAGCTCAAGGGGAGGATTAACTTCATCTGTGTGTTAGAAATGTGGGCTGGGACGCCTGGGTGGCTCAGTTGGTTGGACGACTGCCTTCGGCTCAGGTCATGATCCCGGAGACCAGGGATCGAGTCCTGCATCAGGCTCCCAGCTCCACGGGGAGTCTGCTTCTCCCTCTGACCTTCTCCTCGCTCATGCTCTCTCACTGCCTCTCTCTCAAATAAATAAATAAAATCTTAAAAAAAAAAAAAAAAAGAAAAAAAGAAATGTGGGCTGGGCTAGAATCAGTAACTCAGAAAGCAGATAGCAAAGGAACTAATGAAAAATCCATTTTTGATGAGAGACACAAGCAGTAATCTTATCTAGATTATCCAATTAGAACTTAAAGTGCACGTAGCATTTAAGTTTCTAGATTCCTGGAGGCATCACAAATTTTGATTATGATATTATATAATGATATAGTCTGACTAGAGGTGTTTCTGCCTTGTACCTAAAATGTGCTTCTGACATGACTGGGCATACTTGATGAGTTAGCAGGGCCAATCTCCAAGAAATCTGTGAAAGATATAAGACTTGCTGGGAGGCCTCTTACACTTATGTAAGAAGGAACCACCCAGGATGAACCTGAACTAGTGAGGAGATCCTTGTCAGTGAGAGAAGGCTCTATCCCAATATATCATGGTGTCTGGCACTCAAAATTTCCTTCTACCTCAGCTCTACCTAGACATATGCATATTTCCCATATGCAGAAATATCACATATGAAAGCTAAAATAGCTGTCCTACAGACACATACTTGCTCTAGCCCCACCTTACTTTCTAATCTTATGATGCCTCCCCAACCCCCAAACCCCACTCCCATTCTTTAGGATCTAACCACATCATATCTTCAATGCACCAAACTCCTTCAGGTAATGGCAACTTTATTTTTAGTGTTGACATCATTGAAACTTACTCCCTCAGGCTTGCCCCAACTCCCTTCCTCATAGCTAAGCCCAAACCCTAGGGATTCTAAGAAACATCTTAATGCTGAGGAATAACAATTTTCAAGAAGATAGTGAGATCCTGGAGTCAAAGGAAAGCTCCAATAAAACTTGAGTACTCTGTGACTCTGATCTCATTTGTTCTCCCAAATAGGCGAGGTCTGGCAAACTGGAGTTGTGTTTTTAAAACTGGGATTGTATTTTTTTTTTTTTTTAAGATTTCTGATGGGAATTACTGGATGGTTCAGTCAGTTGAGTGTCAGACTCTTGGTTTCAGCTCAGGTCCTGATTTCATAATTGTGGGATCAAGCTTCATGTCCAGCTCAATGTGGAGTCTGCTTGTGCACGTGCTCTCTCTCTCTCTTTGTCTCTCTCAAATAGAAAATAAATAAATAAAATATTTTTCAAAAATTTAAAGTAAAAAGGTTTCTGATGTAGGGGACACACATTCTCTCTCTTTCTCATTCTTCCCTTTCTTCCTCCCGCTCTTGTTATCAGAAAGTTGTGTATTAGACTTAGGACTAAAACACTTCTCACCTAAGTTCTAATTCCCAAGATGGTTCCCTTAATAAATGATGATATAGAACCATTGTCTTTTTTGCAGATTTAAGGATGTATATTAGAAATTATGTGGGCCATGCCAGGAAAACTGACGGCCCAGGAGGTCAAGTTACTTGCTCAGAGTTCCATATTTAGCTGCTGGAAGTCAGGTTGACATTCAAAGGTTAGTTCATTTGCACTTTTAGCTTTCAGTTTAAAGAAAGAAGGGTGAAGTGTCACACTATGGAATTAAGCTGAGTTGACCTATAATTAAAAACCAAAGTCATGTTACCCAGACCTATCTACTCTGCTTAACATTCATGACTATCAGAAGCATATCTCATAAATTACAATTATTTCTTTGGCCCCAAAAATCAATTTGGTAGATAGATGTGCCATTTATATACAGAACCCCATTTTTACATTTATCTTAGGACTAGGTGTGAAGGACAGGATTGAATATAGCTAAAGGGCATACACTGAGGAAAATGAATTACATATGATATTGCATATCTTACTTTAATATCAACAATAATCTTTCATTTTTCAAGCATATTGCATATAAAGTGGGCATTATGAACTCCTTGCACTACAAGCAAACAACAGAAGTTTATCATATGGCAAAAAATGATGAACACTCCCACCTCCAAGTTACCTTGGACCTAGTCAGGATGCATTTGAAAGAAGTATTAAATACCTATCAACACCTTCTGAATCATTGCTATAAAAAGAAGATAATAATGAAGGCCCCAAGTTTGTCTTTTTTCAGGGTTTGATTTACAGGAAAAAAAATTAGTATATTTCTGAGAAATTAGGTAACTTTAACAATTTGAAACTCATGCATTCATTTATTTATTCATTCATACAATAAATATCTTTTTTAAAAAGTCTATAATATATCAGATACACATCTGGGACCTGGAAATAAATCCAGAATAAAGCCCTGTCTTTTTAAGGAGTTCAGATTATTTTGGAGCTGTTAGATGAATAAATTAAAATATTGAGTGTCAATATGGGCTGTGGAGGCTGGAAACAAGTAAAGGGAATTAGTAAAGGGGCGAGAACAGGGAAGGAAGGAGCATGGCTCTGAGTATTTTAGCTAATAATCTACATAAGAAGGTGACATAAGTCAGGGAAGTCCTTTTTAATGAGATATCATTTCTGCAGAGAAGTGAAGGAAATGCACATGAGCCATGCAGATGCTTACAAGGAGAAAGTTCTAGGCAAAGGGAAGAGCATGAGCAATGACACAAACACAGGAGCATACTTAGCTTTGGCATGTCCAAAAAATGGCAAGTGGTCATTGTGGCTGAAGAATAATAGTGAATGTATGTGCATGTGAAGGAAAAGAAATTTTTAAAGAACAAGAAGGAAGATAGATTATTTAAGGTTTTATAAGCCATGGTAAAAATGCATTAACACTGTGTGAAAAAAAATTAGATTTGCCAATACTGGTCTGAGTTGTCTGGAGAAATGGAACCAATATAATATATAATATTGTTTTAGGGATATAAAATAATATATATTGTATATATATAATATGTACAAAGGAATATATTATAGAATTAAGCTCATGTGATCATGGAGAACAAGAAGTCCCATCATCTGTTGTCTCTGAGTTGGAGAACCTGGAGAGTCTGAGGGTCCAAGAACCAGGAGCACACATATCTGAGGATAGGAGAAGAGGGATGTCCCAGCTCAAACAAAGGCAACAAATTCACCCTTTCTCTATCCTTTTACTCTGCTCAGGCCCATCACCATCAGAAGACACCCATATGCCTTAGGAAGGATGATTTTTTACTGTTCAAGTCAAATGCTAATCTCTTCCAGAAACACCCTCACAGACATACTCAGAAATAATTTACCAGTTCTCTGGACATCCTTTAGCCCAGCCATGTTACACATAGAATTAACTGTCACACTTGCCAAAGTGGTATAATTTCTCAAAAAATACAAATTTAATATGAGGCTTCACAGAGCAACAGCATCATTACATATCATTTTCTGAAAACATTATAATCAGCAACTGGTATTTAATAATTTAATGTTATGGAAATATGTTATTTTTATTTATTTATTTATTTTTAGCATAACAGTATACATTGTTTTTGCACCACACTCAGTGCTCCATGCAACACGTGCCCTCCCCAATACCCACCACCTGGCTCCCCCAACCTTCCACCCCCACCCCTTCAAAACCCCTCAGGTTGTTTTTCAGAGTCCATAGTCTTTCACGGTTCACCTCCCCTTCCAATTTCCCTCAACTCCCTTCTCCTCTCCATCTCCCCATGTCCTCTATGTTATTTGTTATGCTCCACAAATAAGTGAAACCATATGATAATTGACTCTCTCTGCTTGACTTATTTCACTCAGCATAATCTCTTCCAGTCCCATCCATGTTGCTACAAAAGTTGGGTATTCATCCTTTCTGATGGAGGCATAATACTCCATAGTGTATATGGACCACATCTTCCTTATCCATTCATCCATTGAAGGGCATCTTGGTTCTTTCCACAGTTTGGTGACCATGGCCATTGCTGCTATAAACATTGGGGTACAGATGGCCCTTCTTTTCACTATATCTGTATCTTTGGGGTAAATACCCAGTAGTGCAATTGCAGGGTCATAAGGAAGCTCTATTTTTAATTTCTTGAGGAATCTCCACACTGTTCTCCAGAGTGGCTGCACCAACTTGCATTCTCACCAGCAGTGTAAGATGGTTCCCCTTTCTCCACATCCTCTATTCTTGAATCAAATTCCCTCACTCTAAATCACTGTCTGTTTGACTTTAATCATTTATTTAAAATCTCTGTACCTCAGTTTCCAAATCTATAGTGTAGGGATTATAACAAATGTAAGAGCAATCTCATGAGCATAAATTTAAATTTAAATTTAAATCTCATGAGCGTACCAAACTAGATGATAGCAGTCACATTCAAAATAATGTGTTAGAAAAGATAGGCATATTCAGGAAATGCATGATTAGTTAACATTCTAGAATCGATCCACATGATTTATTATATTATCAGAAAAATGAAGAAAAATCATATGGTCATCTCTATATTTGCAGGAAAAGCAATCAATACCTATTAATTTAAAAAAACTTATAAAACCAGGAATAGAAGGACAGAAAAAATATTTTCTCAATCTGATAAAATACAAAACACAGCAACAATGTACAGCTAACACTATGGATGAGACAAGATAGTCCATTACCATTACATTTAGTCAAAAGAGTACTGGGTCCTAGACAATTAAAAAGGACATTAAAAAAATAGAAGTTATCAAAATCAGAAAGACATTTAAGGGTCATTATTTTCATTTGGCATAATTGAGAAAAAGAAAATTCAGTAAATGTAATTAATAATAAAATGGAGAAAATTACAAGGTGAAAGATCTATACAATTCCTACATAGTAACAAAATCATTAAAAATTCTTAAAAAGTTACTATTTTCTATAATGTCAAAACCACCAAATACTTAAGAATAAATCCAACTAGAAACATGCATATGACTTCTGGACAAAAAAAATTAAAAAAAAAAGCTGTATTAAAAGTGTTAAAGGAGACTTAAAAAAATAGAGGAATACACCATGTTCATAGATTGGAAGTTTCAGTACTGTCAAAATATAGATTCTCAACAGATTGTTTTCTACATTCAGTGCACCCCAACCAAAGCCATAAAAATTTTTGTGGCAATTGGCAAACGAATTGTGAAACATATATATGGAAAGGCAAAAGGGCAAAATAATGAAAAGAAAAAAAAAGAGAAAATTTGAACTCCCAGATATCATGACTTCCTATTAAAGTTAAAAAAAATTCGATTCTATTCCATTCTATGTGCAGTTTCTGTTTTATCACCAACATGACACAGCAATGTAATGGAGGAAAGGATGATCTTTCTAATATATGATGCTGAATCAAATGGGAATCAACATGGGAAAAGTATGCATTTTGGTGCTTATCTTAAACCACATGTAAAAATCCATTCCAGGTACATTATAGGTTTAATTTGAATAATGAACAGTTAATCATCTGTAAAATAAAATAGAAAAATATCCTCATGATTTTGAGATGATATTTAGAAGGCAAAGTAAAGTGATGGTCATACTTCTTACACTCTTAAGCCAGCACACACAGGTACCAGGACGGTTTACAGATCTTGTCACTGATCTGCCAGCTCACCTAGTTAGCGTGGGCAGCAGTTGATATTCAGCTCCTTCCGTTCCCACCAGGCTTCCTCCACTAGCTTCTTACAGGCATGAGCCAAGTACACAAGTAGCTCCATAGCAAATACAGTAGAAACATTCAGATGAAAACTTGTAGAAAAACTGCCTCTACTTACCAAAATGATAAATCAAAACAGATAACATATTCCTGGAGGAATTTCAGAGATAGTTTCTATCAACAAGGTTTTGAAATGTATAGTGTGATGATCCTACCACATTTTCCGTCAACTTCCCTACTTGGCCTGAGCAGAAGACAGATGGGACTTAGAAGTTGATAATGTGTTCTTGTAAACTTAATCAGGTGGGGAAATCTAATTGCAGCTGCTGGTCCAGAGGTAGCATCATTACTGGAACAAATCAAAACCGTCCTGGCATCTGACAAATGTCTCTGCCTCCCTCTCTCTCATCTCTCTCTCTATTGAAGCCTTCCTACCCCCTATCTATCAGTAAAAATTATCAGAAATAATTTATTTCTTCTGGCAGCATCAGTAATACAAAACCATATTAAATGTCCTATGCCATAATATTGTCCATAGGGACTTATACAGCCTCTTCATTCCACAAGGCATCATTACATTTTTTTTTTTTTTTGCTACAAGGCATCATTACATTGATAAGCTATTACATTTATGAGATCATGCTGAATGGGCCAGATGAGCAGGAAGCAGAAGCTACTCTAGACATTTTGGTAGAATACATGCATGAGAGAGGCAAGGGAAAGAAATCCCACAAAAATTTAGATACCTGTCACCTCAATGGAATTTTTAGGGACAGAGTGGTCTGAGACATATTGAGATATGCTTTTTAAAATAAAAGACTGGGGGCGCCTTTGTGGCTCAGTGGGTTAAAGGCTCTGCCTTCGGCCTCAGGTCATGGTCCCAGAGTCCTGGGATCGAGCCTCACATTGGGAATCTCTGCTCAGCAGGGAGCCTGCTTCCTCCTCCCTCTCTCTGCCTGCCTCTCTGCCTACTTGTGATCTCTGTCTATCAAATAAATAAATAAAATCTTTAAAATAAAATAAAAGACTAACTGTTGCATCTGCTTCTTTCTATTGTTAAAAAAAAAAAACCAAAAATGCTTAGTGTGCCACTTCAGAATTTGCAAAACTATAAACCTAATTTGGGTATGCTACTCTGACCAATTTATTGAGTAGCTTGATAATCCACTAGATCTGAGTAGGGCCTAGAAAAAAAAAAAGTCTTCAGTTTCCCTACCACTTGAATATGACCTTGCCTGGTCTGATGATGCTTGACACATCTATGACAAATTGGGATACTTTACAGAGACTTTGGCAAGACCCTATAATTAGATCACATAGTAAACATTTAAAATTTTGAGTCAAAACCGTGTCATCCTCTGTACACTACTATTATCATTTTGAGAAACAGCTTCAGGCTTACTGCTGGGGTCAAGCAACGAATGAATGCTTGATCATAGACCACCAGATTATCATAAGACCTTAGCAGCTCATTATGAAGTAGGTGTCATCTGACCCTCAAACCATAAAGTTGGGCAGCACAACAATACTTCATTGTCACATGGTAGTGGTATGTACAAGATTGAGCTCAACTGAGCAATTTGCCCATATGCCCACAGGCCATATTCACACTGCATCCACTCCCCCCTCTCAACCTTTCCTCATAAAAATATGGAGATTTCCCTATAACCAGCGGGCTAAGAAAACAATGGCCTCTTTTAGAGATGAGGGCATTTATACAGGTCTACTTTGGAGTGGCCCTGGAGAATAGTGATAAAGAAAAATCTTCAAGTAGACAAAGCTTTGAGCTATGTACCTGGTTGTTTGCTTTGCCTGGAAGGAGAAAGAAATGACCAGTGGTATGAATCTATAATATTTAATGGAGAGTGAATAATGATTAGATGAATGGGGGAGAACTTGAAAGGGATATAATTGTAATATTGGTTCTGTTAATGGACATGCATGGATTGTGAAGATAATTGTTCTTCATGTGAACACTTCAAAGAGTAATCTCAAACAAGAGGATTTTTTAAAAAATAATTTTTCTTTTTTTAATTTTCCCTTTTTTACATTTAAATTCAATTAGCCAAGGTTTAGTACATCATTCGTTTTGATATAATGTTCAAATATTCATTAGTTGAATATAATATCCAGTGCTCATCATATCACATACCCTCTTTAATTCCCACCACCCAGTTACCTCCCCACCCCTGCACCTCCCTTTCTGCAACCCTCAGTTTATTTCCTGGACTCAAAAGTCTCATATGGTTTGTCTCACTCTCTGATTTCTTCCCTTTCAGTTTTCCCTCCCTTCCCCTGTTGTCCTCTGTACTATTCCTTATGTTCCAAATATGAGTGAAACCATATGATAATTGTGTTTCTCTGATTGACTCATTTCACTTAGCATAATACCCCCCGGTTCCATCCATGTCAATATAAATGGTAGATATTAAAAATATGTAACACTTCATGAACTTCTGTGTCATCCTTGCACAGTGGCCATGGTAATCTTTTCTGTATCGTTCCAATGTTAGTATTTGTGCTGCTGAAGTGAGTACAAATAGGAGGATTTTTTTTTTTAAGATTTTATTTTATTTATTTGAGAGAGAGGCAGTGAGAGAGCATGAGCGAAGAGAAGGTCAGAGGGAGAAGCAGACTCCCCGTGGAGCTGGGAGCCCGATGCGGGACTCGATCCCGGGTCTCCGGGATCATGACCTGAGCCCCGATGCGGGACTCGATCCCAGGTCTCCGGGATCATGACCTGAGCCCAAGGCAGTCGTCCAACCAACTGAGCCACCCAGGCATCCCCAAATAGGAGGATTTTAATGATCATTTGGAAAATATGACCCATTCTATGGAGATAAGTCAGTCAGATTGCCCACAGACACTGCTGTCCTTGTCCAGTAAACCCACGAAAAAAATGGCTATGATTTTAGGCATAAACTTTACACATGGGCTCAAATACATAAACTACTACCACCAGTGCAATTTTGGGTAAAACACTGCTGAATGCCCAAACTCTCAGTAGTAGAACCAATGCTGAATTGTACCACTTCCCCCAATTCCCTGGGGATATCATTCAGCAAACTGGTACAAGTTGATTGCATTGGACCATTTTCCACTGGAAGGAGCAGTTCTATTCTCACTAGAATAGACACTTACTCTGATAATGGATCATCCTTTTTTGCCCATAAGACTTTTGCCAAAAACCTTCCTTCAAAGATTTATAGAAAACCTTACTCAGCATCATGATTTTCCAAACAGCTTTGTTCTGATCAGGGACATACTCTCTTACCATCTCTCTCACCATCCTGAAGCAGCTTTACTAATAGCACGGTGGAATGGTTTTTTAAAGACTCAATTAGGGCTTCAGCTGGTGAGAACATCTGAAATAGGGTCCTCCAGGATGTAGTGTATATTGTAGATCAGCAACCTCTATGTAGCACTGCTTTTTCTAGTAAAAATTCATTGGTCCAAGAATCAATGCATGGAAAGGGAGACTCTTCTCACCATTAGCTTTTGTATTCCTCTAGCAATTTTTTTTTGCTTCTGTCAATAAAATCTTGGATTCTGTTGGTCTCTAGACTATATAGTGCAGTTCCCTATCTGTGTAGTCCAATATGTAAACATGAGCCACATTGAAATTTTGAAATATGGTTATTGCAACTCCAGTAATAAATTTTAAAATGTACTTAATAAAAAGTAATTTATTTTTTAAATTTTAAGGTAATTTAAATTTAATATAAACATTCTCATATGACTAGTAACTATAATATAGGGCTAATGTATATCACAAGGTTCAGAGCTCCCAAAAGATGTATACTTACACCAGGGGCATAGTCATGGTTCCATTACACTGAAAGTTAAGATTGATGGCTGGCATTTTAAGTTTCCATGACAGTGATTCAGTAGTTGCTCTACTATCTAGTATAGTTGATACTGATTATCAGCAAAAAATTGTATTATTACTAAAATGATGTGGGTCTGGAATGGAGAATATCCTCTGAGAGCCTCATAACACACATATGTCCTGCCATTAAAATCTGTGGATAATAAAGACGTTTTAATAATAGTCGTTGTTCCAATCGATGAGCAAAGAATGTTTTTACATTTCTTTGCATCATCTTAAATTTCTTTCATAGTTTTTAGAGTACAGATTTTGACCTCTTTGGTTAGGTTTATTCTTTGGTATTTTATGGGTTTTGGTGCAGTTGTAAATGGGATTGATTCCTTGATTTCTCTCTCTGATGCTTCAACATTGGTGTATAGAAATACAACAGATTTCTGTACATTGATTTTGTATCCTGTGATTTGACTGAATTGTATATCAGTTCTAGTAATTTTTTGTAGAGTCTTTTTTTTTTTTTTGGAGAAAGAGAGAGAGCATGAGTGGGATGGGGGTAAGTGCAGAGGGGGAGGGAGAGAAACAATGTCAAGCAAGCTCTACACTCAGTGTGGAGCCTGGTGCAGAGAGATTCATCTCACAAACCTGAGGTCATAAACTGAACTGAAATCAAAAGTCAGATGCTTAACCCACTGAGCCACTGAGGCACCCCATTTTGGGTTTTCTGCATAGAGTATCATGTCATCTGTAAATAGTGGAAGTTTGACTTCTTCCTTGCCCATTTGGATGCCTTTTATTTCTTTGTATTATCTGATGGCTGTGGCTAGGATTCTGGTACTATGTTAAGTAATAGTGTTGAGTGTGAACATCTCTGTCTTATTCCTGATCATAGATGAAAATCTCTTTTTCCCCACTGAGGATGATACTAACTTCTGCACTTCACATCAAAGAAAGCAATAAACAAAACTAAAAGACAACTTATGGAATGGGAGAAGATATTTGTAAGCAGCATATATGATAGGGGTTATTTTCCAAAATTTATAAAGAACTTATCAAATTCAATACCCCAAAAACAAATAATCCAGTTAAGAAATGGACAAAAGACATGAATAGGCAATTTTCCAAAGAGGACACACGGCCAACAGATACATGAAAATATATTCAACATCATTCATCAGCAGCAAAATACAAATCAAAACTACAATGAGTAAATTAACAACACAGGAAACAACAGATATTGGCAAGGATGCAGAAGAAGGGGAATCCTCTCACATTCTTTGTGGAAGTGTAAACTGGTGCAGTCGCTCCTGGAGAAGAGTATAAAGGTTATTCAAAAAGTTAAAAATAGAACTACCCTACAATCCAGCAATTGGGCTACTAGATATTTACCCAAAGGATAAAGAAATACTAATTTGAAGGGATATATCCACCCTAATGTTTAGAGCAGTATTATCAACAATAGCCAAATTATGGAAGCAGCCCAAATATCCAGTGACTGAAGAACAGATAAAGAAGATGTGGTGCACACACACACACATACACACACACAGGAATATTACTCAGACATAAAATAAGAATGAAATCTTGTCAGTTGAAAGAACATGGATAAAGCTAGTAAGTATTATGCTGAATCAGTCAGAGAAAGACAAGCACCATATGATTTCACTCATATGTGGACACTAAGATACAAAATAAATGAACATAGAGGGATGAAAGAGAGAGAGAAAAACTAAGAAAGAGACTCTTAACTACAGAGAACAAACTGATAGTTACCAGAGAGGAGCGAGCTGGGGGATGGGTGAAATAAGTGATGGGGATAAAGAAGCACACTTGTGATGAGCACCAGGTGATGTCTGGAAGTAATGAATCACTAAATTGTACACCTGAAACTAAATTTACATTGTATGTTACTAATTGGAATTTAAATAAACGACCTGGAAAAGAAACAAAAATCAGTGGAAAATTATAACCCAGTATAGGCAAGACTATAAATAGCCCAGATCCTTTAGGAGTAAAAGTTTAAGTCACCATACCAAGTAGGAAACCGTAACCAGCTGAGTACTTGCTAAGGGTAAAAATAAGTATGAAGCTGAAAGATATGAGCTGCAATGATGTGGCTAGTTGTGAAAATGAAGACTATGCAAGTTACGAATATCCCTTCTTTATTTTGATATGACTCTATTTGTATAAATATTAATCAACTTTTTTTTCTCCACCACTTCTCAACCACCCCCCATAAGATATATCCATGGACTTTGAACTATAGCTCATGATTTAAACTCAGAATTTCAAAATAAACATGTAATTCAACTGGGAGAGTAAATAACACAGCCTAAAAAATAAAGGATTTTATGTTATGTTATGAGGAGATGGATAGCACATTTTGAGTTGCATAAAGATAGTTGAATTATGTTAGATAGATGATGTTTCTTTCTTTTTTTAAAAAACAAGGATAGTTAAAAAAAGAAGTTAAGTATAGTTAGAAAAGATATTTATGCATATCAAGATGACAAGGGTGGCTTTGTCCTTTATTGACTCGACTAAGCTGAAACTAGGTTTTATAGAAGTTCTTTGCTCATAGGATTCTTTGTTAACATTGTCAGAAAAACATTACAAGTGATATTCAAAAGGCAAGAGTAAATCAGGAGCCATTTTCCTTTTGCTCTGAGGGTCACTGCAGGAAGTCAGGCATGGTGGCAGTTGTTACATGTGGTCACTGATCTCCAGCTCACTCACAACTTATCAGCTCTGGGTGATCTCTTCCTTCAACCTCTCCAAGGCCTGGGCCAAATATGTGTCCACTTCCATGGCAAACAACGCCAGCTATTCCTGTAGAAGATCCTCATCATCAATACTGGAGATGGTAAGTGACAGAAAGCATTTTTGCCTTTTCCTAACAAGTCAGAGGTTTTCTCATGAGTTTTAACCTTTCCTCAAGGGTTCTGGTTCTTCCTTGAGTTCCAGGTTGTCATTGTTCTCTTCTGAATTCAACTTTTTTTTTTTTTTCCCAGCTGCTGATCTGGCTGACTTTGAGTGATTTGGAGCTCAACACTAGACATAATGACAGCTTCTCCAGTTTCACTTAATGAGTAAAGTCAAACTCCCATAATAAATTTCTTACTCTATATCACTCATAATGATTTGGTTTCTTTGACAAAGTATCAACTAATAGAGAATTATGCATCAATATCTATCTATTAGAGCTGAACATATGCATGCCTTGTGAATCAGCAAGTCTAGTCCTAAATGTCCACCTACAGAAATAAGTACCTAAGTACACAAATATACATGAAGAAAAGTGCCCATAGTTTTTATTCATCAGAGTCAAAACCTGGAAATAATCAAATGTCTATCAAGAGTAGAAGTGATAAACCCATCATGGTATAGTTACACATTAGAATAACGTACATCAATGAAAAGGAGGAAACTTCTGCTTCATACAACAACATGGTTGAATCTCAAGATATATCATTGAGGGGGCACCTGGGTGGCTCAGTGGGTTAAAGCCTCAGCCTTCAGCTCAGGTCATGATCTGGGGGTCCTGGGATCGAGCCCCACATCAGGCTCTCTGCCAGTGGGGAGCCTGCTTCCTCCTTTCTCTCTCTGCCTGCCTCTCTGCCTACTTGTGATCTCTGTCTGTCAAATAAATAAGAGCCTAGATGTCCATCAACAGATGAATGGATAAAGAAGATGTGGTATATATACACGATGGAATACTATGCAGCCTTCAAAAGAAATGAAATCTTGCCATTCGCAACGACGT